>CAWWDR010000028.1:0-13796 GCA_963942565.1 Maea johnstoni
TAGAGAAAAAAAATTTAATTTTTTTTTTCTGCTGTTTTTGGAAAAACGTTGGAGAAAATAAATTTAAATTTATTTTTTCTGCTGTTTTTGGAAAAACGTTGGAGAAAAAAAAATTAAAAAATTTTTTCTGCTGTTTTGGTAAAAAAAAACGGTGGAGAATTTTTTTTTTCTGCTGTTCACACTTGCACCATCGTTCATGTAAACTATCGTTAGTGAAGAATCTTTTTATGTAAAGTTCTAAACTGGTTATACCCTGAATAATAGTCTATAAAAGTCTTCAGATAATAGTCTATTGTGAGAGGTAAATGATCTACTAAGATGTTATCAGTGTAAATGTTCACACTTTCATTCGATGTGTGATATTTCCTCATGTATGTGCCTTTTAAGACCATTCAACTCTTAATACAAAGATAAAACTCCCTCTTTATCTTTATTCAACAGAATAATGTCGGCACTGTACATTCATGCTCTAGGTACCTTTAAAGGGAGTTCTCTTGCTATATATATATATATATATATATATATATATATTATATATATATATATATATATATATATATATATATATATATATATATATATATATATATATATATATATATATATATATATATATATATATATATATATATAAATATATATATATATATATATATATATATATATACAAGGCCATAGTATACTGGACCCGCCATATCTATGTTTTCGTCTCCCTAATCATAAGAGCTCGCTTCATTCTCTAAAATATTTATTTTCTAGGGGAACTTCCATGGAACAACCTTTGGAAGCGAGGTTTAGGTATTGATTTAGAAGGACACTTAGAATTGATTAGCTTTCCATAATTCTGACGGAAGATGGGTTGCAAGGTGAAAGGAAGGCAAATATACATAGAAGTAATGATTCTTGACTTTTTTTATTTAAACTTTGGCTAATATGATAAGGGGCGTGATCTACAAGAAGATTCCTATAATAAGTAAATAGGCTAGGTCCAAAAAAGGTAGAGAAGAGCCTGGAGCTAGAGGATGCATATACTAGTTTGCAATGGAAAACGCTCTTCTAGAGGAAAACAACATTTTGAAACTTACTGTGGGTAATATAATGTATTTAACTTTGTGGAAGATAAGTGATGCTACACACGGGGAACAAGGGTTTGTGAAATTATTAGGAAGGTAATCTGTCATAAAAGTCTTTAAAAGAGTATTGACTGTAGGTTTAAAGGTCTCCTAATAAGTTGCAGAATATACAACACATGTTACTTATATGAAATGCAAGATATTATCCATGTCACAAGGCAGTTCCCAAGAAACCACCTAGTACCCTACTATCTAATTGGCAGAGGAGTTCCTAATTCAGATGAAGAAGAAATGTAGAATATATGGAGAATCACTTGAATAGCAATAATTGTTTTATTACATTTCTCAATACTGATACAACCACGAGTGCCATTGTCTCACTGGTGACATCACGCCTTGACTATTGTAATGGACTTCTCTGTTGAATCACTGATGAGCTGCTATGCAGGCTCCAGAAAGTCTAAAACAATGCTGCTAGAGTGGTCAGTGGCTCCAAAAAGTATGATCACATTACACCAGTTCTAAAAGATCTTCACTGGCTACCTATCAGGAAAAGGATTGAGTTCAAGATTCTGCTTTTGACTTTCAAATGCATGCAAGGATGTGCCCCTCTATACTTGAGGGAACTGTTAGTCAAACAAGCCAATACAAGGACTCTAAGATCAAACACCAAGAACTTATAACAGATACCACTCACTAATCTGAAAAGGTTTGGTGACAGAGCATTCTGTGCCTATGCAACACGCCTTTGGGATGAGCTCCCTGACAACATCAAGGCAGCTGATAGTGTGCAAAACTTCAAGAAACAGCTGAAAACATTGCTATTTCGAAAGGAGTTTAATTGACTATATGGACCATGACAACTGTCCAATGACTCTAAAGCGCCTTTGAACATTATAGGTGGAAAGGGCGCTATATCAAATATCAATTATTATTATTATTATTATTATTATTACATAAAGACGATAACAGGACATACGGGAGTAGGCTAAATTTGAAGGAAACAGAGAACATACTGTAAGGTTTATGGTCTCAGCTAAGCCAAACAGACCTCATTTTTGGTATAGGTCTCTCAAAGTAGAATGTGTTGTAATATACTGCAGGTCAATATCTTTCATTTATTTATTTTATGCATTGCGCTCTTCGAGTATGTACATTTTATTTGTTATTATATAGTCAGTAAGTACTACTACTTCTACTACTACTGCTACTACTACTACTACTACTACTACTACTACTACTACTACTACTACTACTACTACTACTACAGTACAGACATTCCATTCCCTGCACAAGTCGACTGGACGCCTTCCAGCGCATGGCTTTCCAAAAACCCATAAATAACATGTCAAAATAATGAGGTAAGCACATCTAGGACCCACGTACCATTTGGTACTGAGGTCATCCATGCATCCTTGCCCAGGAAACTTGGTGGCAATCAGGCATGCGGTCGTGTATTATGCCCAGACTGCCTAAGCATTTACTCCAGGAATTAGACACCTGGAATTTGGACCACCTTGTGTCATACTTGCTACTTCCTCTAAAGGATAAGGTCAACCCTTAAGTAGTTGCCTCTTTTTCATCGTGAGTTGATCATTGACAATAACAATGAGACTAGCTAACCCTCCTCATAGAGAAATGTCTAAAGCTCCTAGGGGTAAAGCCTCCAGGTCAGAGAGTGTGTACATGGGGTTTTGGTATATTCATATGTAGACGGTAATAAGTGTCGTGCACAAGAAAGGTATTTGGTGGGTTCTGTGGATGGTGATAAGTGTCCTATCAGGAAAGTCTCAGGTTCACAGTTGCAATGTACTTCTTAATGTGTCAAATGCAAATACCTAAGTGTTACAAAGTGTGTGCGGATTCTTTCAAAATGTCTTTCCAGTCATCAATACTTCCACAATAGTGATAAGGACGATACGTAGATAACAGTTATTTGTGTACCTGCTCCCTCTTTACCTGATGCATCACCTGCGTTGAGTACTGATTTTGTAAATGGAACTCTAGGTGTGGTTCAGCACAATGGGTTAATAGGCAGTGATGTCATTTTATGTGGTGAGTACTGGTGACGTTAATGAATCATCAGTAAGTCGTTCATAAACCAAGGCAGATGCTGCTACTTCTAATGGCATTGCTCCAAAACGCTCAACCAAGCAGCAAAAGTTGCCTAAGCATTTGGATAATAATTAATGTGAATTGGTTTTGGGACATTTCATGGCACCCGTGAGGTAGAGTGATGTCTGTATATTACTTTCAGGAAGGATGAAGAAGCAGAGAACTATTGCGCCATAGCTGTGGCCTAGTATAATAGTGCATTGCACTGTGTTCATAGACTGACTGTGACTATTATGCTCGCACACAGTGTATTTGTAGAGCCTAGAGGTGCTCCCATATTTGTAGATCTAACTTAAGCTGCTGAGCAGGTCACTTTTAACCGCAGTGTTTGACTTTTCAGGAAGGCTTATGTGCAACTAGTGATACAGTAAAGTTGTTTTTTCCTGAAGAGAACTTTGTATATATATATATATATATATATATATATATATATATATATATATATATATATATATATATATATATATATATATATATATATATATATATATATATATATATATATATATATATATAAATATATATATATATATATATATATAAATATATATATATATATATATATATATATATATATATATATATATATATATATATATATATATATATATATGTATATATATATATATATATATATATATATATATATATATATATATATATACATATATATATATATATATATATATGTGTGTGTGTGTGTGTGTGTTCAGATATTTGTTTCTACAATCCATTTACAGATTAATCCCAATAGTTGTTTTTAGTAGGTACGCTCATCACTTTGGTCCATCCTTTGATGATTACAGCCAAATATAAAACCGCTGTGGTTCGTTTGAGTGAACATATCTAGAGGGAGCCGCCTCCTCATGGTCTTCCCCCCATCACACTCCGCTAAGGTAACGCACTGTGCAAACAATGATATTGTTGCTCACAAGGACGCTCGTCTGTTGATAGACACATTAGGCTTTATGATTTCATAATAACAACATGCTCCACACCCCTGTATGTATGTATGTCTGTTTTTTTATTCTTGAGAATATTTTGCCTGTCAATATTGGTGATGTAAATTCAGCATTCAAAATATAGTACACTTGTACCGAGGTTGTTAACTGTGCATTATTGTAAAGTTAAAGGGGAACTAGTATTCATAAGGATTAGATGGCAGATAGAAAATCTCTATGATAATAATGTTAACAATGATAATGATAATAATAATGAAATAATAGTAATAATAATAATAATAATAATAATAATAATAATAATAATAATAATAATAATAAAAATAATAATAATAATAAAATTGATAACAATAATGATAACAGTAGAAAAAATATAATTATGAAAATGATAATAATAATACTACTAGTAATAATAATGATAATAATAATAATAATAATAATAATAATAATAATAATAATAATAATAATAATAATAATAATAATAATAATATTAATAATAATAATAATAGTAATAATAATGATTATAGAAATAAGAATAAGAACAGCCATGGTGATGATGATTATGATTAATTTTTTAAACTTTTTTCCTCAGGACTTTAAAATTGTTCACCACGTGCTATAGTCTACAAGATGTAATCTCGCTCATAAAGGTTTTATCTCTTTAATGACATATGTTCCCACACAGGAGATGTTTACCCGATAAAATACCATGCAGTGATTTAAGGCTTTAGTGAGGAATTACATTGGCATTCAAGCTATTCTTTGTGATGGCAGCTGAAAATAAATGTTTCGCCTTGGCTGCAAGTGCTACGTTTATAGAGGTTCCTCTGTCTAAAGGTAATCAATATGATCATAACATTCAGCAAGGAGGCACTATGGTGTTATATGTTGTTGCTTCTCCTTAATCCATCATATTTTGTGACGTACACTGGCGCATGCGCTTCATTTACATGGGCCCATATACTTAAGTTCATATACACAGTTGACAGTGTTTCACACAAGCTTAAACTTTCTCAGAGTGTGTGACATATGTTACATAACTGCTTCTTCAAGTATCTCCTATAAGTGGAAAAATACACAATGACAGAATCCAGAGTAGCTGTTCTTTTACTGATAGTTCCCATTTGTTTGGGATTCATGGATTCACATTACTTTAAAGGACCACCCAACGGACAGACTGGTAGCAAATTGATTGGGAAGATCCTCTCCTCTCATAGCAAGACCAGTTCTGTGAACTGTGCACAGAAATGTACATCACATACACACTGTACTGCCTTCAACATGAGAGCTGGTCAAGTTTGTGAACTCCTTGAAACTGACCCACACAATCATGCAGAAGAAAAGGAGGCAAAAACTAAATACTTTATGGTTAGTAGTTTTCTTTTTTCTGTGTCCGATCAGATGAATAAGTTCCAATAGTTTAACTATGTGGTAAGTACTTTGCTTTACTTTACTTTATGATGATAATAATAAAAATAATAATAATAATAATAATAATAATAATAATAATGATAATAATAATAATAATAATAATAATAACAATAATAATGATAATAATAATGATAATGGTAATAATAATAATAATGATAATAATAATAATAATAATAATAATAATAATAATAATAATAATAATAAAAATAGTAATGATAATAATAATAATAAATTAAACATACCTCATAAAATATGCTATGCTGTTTGCAGATTCACATTAATTTGATGATAGATATACGTATTCACTGATTGTATTTATATATTTCAGAGAGTCATGCCAGATACAGAGACTACAGCAGCGCCTATGACAGATTGTAAAGAACTACCCCCAGGTAAGGGTTTACTTTGGTAAGCAGTGAAAGCATGTGTGTTTAATGAGGGGTGTTGAAAGATCATAACCATGGACAGATACTACTGTATAACTGGTTAATTTGGCGTGTACTTAAGTTGGCGTTTTTATCAAAAAAGGGGCAGTCAGAACAACGCCATCTTTATGTAGACATATCTTTATGCGATCTTTAATTTGGCGTTGATGGTCATTCGCCAAAAAACGCCAAATTCAAAACCACGCCAAATTAACCAGTTATACAGTATATTGGTAGCTTGGTAGGTAGGAATGTGATTGGTGTGTGGCAATTTGGCGATCGAATGCAAGTAAAAAATGAAGCAGAGAGTGCATGTAGTTTTAAGGAGAGTGGTAGGTACAAATACAAATACATATACAAATACTAGTAAAATAAATCAATGGAGGGTGACTCGTCTATGTACCCTCACTACAAAGGTTTGCGAAATTTCCAACTGAGTTGATCATACAGTGGTGTATAGTACCAGCAATGGCCATAGATGGCGCCCTATTGTCCTCCTATCTCCAAGAGATCAGAAATCACAAGGCCAGATACTGAACTGAGTATAAGCAGATTTCAAACCAACCTGCGGAAATCACATGCACCATATGTGGCCCTTGTTGTACCAACAAACTACTCGGACATTGGCCTCATAAAATTATCAAACACTTAAACAAGACATCAGTTATAAGCTCGAAACAGGGCAAGAGAACTAATTATCAAAACCTGTAGAACTTCTCAATTTGATGCTGGCAATGTCCCTCGTGTTCGTACATCCCACAAAATTTATGATGATTCATCAATAATAGCCAAACATGATTAGAAGCCATGAACTTAAACTTTCTTAGAATTTCACATATTTTGAATCTTAATTACACCTTCATCATAGCAAAGGTGTAAATTTTTCTACATATTATATTTGCAGGAACATCTGGTATTTTCACGATATCAGTAGGAGGCATAATAATACGCGTGCGCTGTGAAGCTCCATGGACACTGTTTCAACTCCGTTTCAATGGCTCCGTCGACTTTAACAGAGACTGGACCGACTACAAAAATGGCTTTGGAGATCTTAACTCAGAGTTCTGGCTGGGCAATGACAAGATCCATCAGCTAACCTCCCGTGGTCCACACTCATTTCAATTTGTTTTCTATTATGGAGTTGAAAGAAGATTATATAATGGCACTTATGGAAGTTTTCGGGTTACAGATGAATCAGATAACTATCGCCTTCATGTGGACCAGTTCATTGGTGGAAACGGGGGCAATGCCTTCATGTTTGCAACTGACCCTAATCATTTGCAAAACGGCAAACAATTTAGCACTCGCGATAGAGACAATGATATCGGTGTCTTTTCATGTGGCCAGAAATACAACTCAGGGTTTTGGTTTGCAAATTGCTGGCATATTAATCCTAATGGCATGTATCGACCAAACACACAATGTGTCGAATCTATTAGATATGATTGCATTGGCAATGCTGGTGTGGGGACACAACCAGTGCTGGGCACTGAACTGAAAATACTCTGGAATTGATATATTTGCTCTCTTCATCGTTCACCACTTATGCATACCTTTACTACTACAAACATAGTACTTGTATACCGTGCATACTTACGATCATGCAGTGAATAACATCATATTGTTAAGAGAGAGAGAGAGAATCACTTCAAAATGGCTTGGGGATAGAGCTGTCTAGAGGCATACACAGAGGTTCCCTGCCGCGCAAGGTACAGAGAAGATATTTCTGACATGAGATGTATAATTTTCGACCTTGAGAGTTTACAATACAGATGATCACACGCCATATGATGGTGAATCTATTTCTGCCATTTAAGTTAAAGATCCTAATGGAAAGCAAAATGTCAGTGAGTATTTGGTGCATAATGGAGAATGCTAACGAGAAATCAATAGTGGCACATGACGAAGATTGTAGCTGTGGCTTGTGCTAAATATATTGGTTGGTGATTCAAAAAGAGTTATTTCCATTCGCAAAACACATTATGAAAGGTTGCAATGAATCATTTTCTGTCACTGGTTACTTCTGTCTCGTGTATTCTCTCTTAATGTATGCATGTCCAGTAATTAATAAACGGTATTTATATTTAAAATATCATATAAAGTAACATCTAAGTTTGCACATCCTCCCAGTCAGCGCCCCAATTGACCTTGTTCTTTCAGGCCACAGACCTTTAGTCTTCCACCATGGCTGATAGTAAAGATTTTCTATTTGTCTATTAGGAAGTTTGTATTTAGGAATGCCCACACCAGTTACTTCGGTCTAGAGAACTTTTTAAAGTTTAGATACTAGTATTCCATACCATATGATAAATATCTAAAGAAAATGAAAAACTTTAGGTGCTCCATACATCGTCCTCACTAAGCAACAATGCATATCTTTCAAAAAGGCCCTACTTCAGGTAGTAGAGGTCGTCACCTAGCACATCTTAAGAATTACCCATCCTTCTGGGTTATTTGTGTACAGAATTGTAAAGTCCTATTGGATAAATGCGTACCTTTGCATATAGGAAAAAATTCCACTGTTCTTTTTCATCAAAAACGGCTGCAAATATAGACGATGAATCAACTATTGTTTATGGAAATATAAAAAAAATCTGCTCCAGAATTCTTTTTATATATTCATGCTCTCAAACTTTGCACTGAATGTACGTTGAAAGATAAAGGAAGTGTTTCAAGTTCCTTTTTTTACTATTGAGTTAAAACTGTTTGGGTACGTATCTTGCTTGAGTTCAGTCTATTGATCTATGGCAATTTTGCATTAGGTAAGACATAACTGTTTAATGGTTCAATGCTGTCTACTAGTGAGAAGCACTTACTTTTAGGTGTGGCAACTCATCATTTTGTATCTTTGCTCTTATGTGGTGTCAGTGTGAGAGGATGGTAAACATGCTTGCATTAGGTAAGGCATAAATGTTTAATGGTTCAATGCTGTCTACTAGTGAGAAGCACTTATCTTTGGGTTTGGCAACTCATCTTTTTGTATCCTCGCTCTTATGTTGTGTCAGTGTGAGAGGATGGTAAACATGGATGCCTGTTATGATGAGAGTGTTTATCCTGGTTGCCATGGAGATGCACATATGAATAAGTGTATTGCTTCGATACAGGGATGTACTTGAGAATACCAAAGAGATACTCGCTATCTTTTTCCAATGTTATACCAAACAGAAAAGTCAGTTTTGTTCGTACTGGTATCAATATAAATAGCTTGTTGATATAGACAGGGAATGAGAAATCATGGGTGAAGTTAGGTACCTACGCTAGAGAGGTACAATAATGTACCTATGTATATACAAAATACATGGTGACACATAGCATATCTAATGGCTCCATTGATAAGGTTAAGAAATATTATACTTCAAAGTGCTTCTGAGATATGAAAAAAGAAGGGTAGTGATAGGATTGCGAGGTGGGTCCTCGGATCAGAATAACTATTACAAGTACTTTACTAGGCTCTTGGTCCCTGAAACATTTACTTTAATTTTTGAGAGGACCAACCATTGTGGTATAGCACACGCATTGGCAGATTGATGGCACCACCCGGTTCTATTCAGTGGTTTCATAATCAACCCGAGTCCTCAGCGGGTGAAATAAATGTAATCTTATTCGGCCAATCTGGCCATCTTGACCACATTTATTTTCCAGTTATCTACTGCTCGTCCACTATGACCATTGTGTATACATAGACTTTAAAATAGTCTCCATAGTTGGGGAACTGTACAATATGTTGTTTATCTAACGCAGTAGATGTATTTGAGGATTTACGTTTTGTATGGTGGGTGAGTATAAGTACATATCTATTATGATTCGTAACCATTCAGTGCTATCGTTTTGTCATCTTTCTACTTGGCATGTAGATATGATTTATTGTTATATCATTCTCGGGATCAGCAAATATTTTCCTATTCTAAAATAAGTTGAATTCTGCCATTACAAGGAAAATTATCCATTTGTGTACATATTTCAAGAATAAATCTGTTCGTTTGCATTTCAAGAGCATGTGTTTATAATTGTCTTAGCCCCTTTCATGACTGCCTTCCATGACCATTTACATTGGAAATAAATCTTTGATAAAGGGTTGTACCAGATTGGGAGTTTGAAAATAAAACAATTTTGCATCTGATTTCCAACGTAATGAAAAGCTTTTTAGGACATCTGAACATAATTGACTGATGATAGTTTTACAAGACTTGTCGAGCATGTCTATACCATATATAAAAATATCAAACAATTCCCAATATTTTGAAAACTAATTAGAAGGCTGCATCAATTCTTTCATCATCATACAACCATAACCCACTATCTCATATGTCAGCTTTCATGATCTCCTTGCAAAATCTAGGAGGTTGTTCGTCCCAGAGGAGGTTTCTGACTAGCATATCAATTTTTATGACAAAGGTGTCCAGTTGGGCTGGGGGGAGACAGGAGCAAGTGGAGTTTTTGATAGAAGTAAAGATTCTATTATTGTAACTTTACCATACAGAGTTAATTTCCTTTTCTTCCAAACTTTAATCAGTTTTTATATCTGATATTCTCCTGTGTAGATCTCAGTTATTTTCACTCCTTTTCATAATGTTATAAACTATTCCAAGAGCTTTAAATTCAGTTGCTAGATGTTCTTAGTTTTGTCTGTCCATTAATTCCCGAGCCTGAAGTAATTCTTGAACTATCTTAACAAATTCATAACCCTCTGCAGGCTTTGCTTATCCTCGTCAGAAATGACCACTTCCACATCATGGGTGTCTATCCCACTAATGTTCCAAGACTCCCTTATATTATGTGAAAGGATCTCAGTACACAAAACAGAAATAAAGGGTGAAATCGGGTATGAGAGAACCTCATTAAAATCATATGAATCTTAGATTTGGCCTGTTGACTGGACTACTCCCCCTAGGGACATTGACATGTATAACTACACTTATACCAGAAAAAGACTAATAATGAAATAAAAAGTATAATGGAGCAGAAGGAATTGATATATATATATATATATATATATATATATATATATACATATATATATATATATATATATATATATATATATATATATATATATATATAAACATATATATATATATATATATATATATATATATATATATATATATATATATATATATATATATATATATATATATATATATATATATATATATATATATATATATATGTATATATATATATATATATATATATATATATATATATATATATATATATATATATATATATATATATATATATATATATATATATATATATATATATATATATATATATATAGACAACTCAGAACCCTTATGCTTAAAGAGTCACATTGGGGAGTAAAACACCTATCAGAAGATCCAGACTTGACTTCTTACTAATATCACAAAATGTATTATCTCTGTCTGAAAACATTAATTCTACCTGCCAGCAAAAATGATCACACGCCTTTTTAATTAGAGTTGAATATTTCCAATCGCCTTCAGGGAAGGGAGCACTGGATATTTAATGAGAAATTATCAGAAAAGATGATTATTTAAATGAAAGAAGATAAGATTAACCTAGTGAGGGCCACTTATTCCCTGCAAGTCTACAATCTGGGGTATGTTGATTTAAAGAGACTGTCTATCTTGAGAGTAAAAATGAGTGATTCAATGCTGAAAGACTCGATGATTAGATGTATATCCATTACAGCAAAAAAATGTATTCTAAATGAAAATATCCCAGAGTTGATTGATGATAGCAATCAAAAACAGCCCACTCTAGACTTAATCCTAAAGTTTCAACTTATTTTTTTTTATCTATAATGATCTATTTAAACTGAAAGAAGTTGAATTTATTCCAAACTCTAAATACGGAATCAGCCCAATATAAACGAAATCATTGAACTTATTTTAAAATCCGAAATAACTAAAAAGAAATTAGAAACAGTAATTAAACCATCTGAATTCAACTAAGCTCCTACAAGAGGTATTCAAAGTTCTTTAAAATGTTGATGCAAGAACCTACGTTTAGATGTACAGAACTTGCTTGAAAGCCATTAAAAAGAATGAATTTTTTCTAATACCATAAAACCTGAGACAATAACTTGCATTCCTAAACCAGGAAAGGAAAGAGACAATTAATTGCATTTCGAATCAAGAAATTTCATGGTTACTGTCCGCAGGGCTGGTACTTTCTACTTAAGTATAAATTCATAAATCAATAGTTGTTGATTTGTTTTTATTCTTTCATTTCTACCATTTAGAATTAGCCCAAAGTATGCCTTTATTAGACATGTATTACATTTACCTGGATGGTAGGGCCTTTTCGTTACTATTGTGAAAGCTCTTACAAGTCCTGCCACTGGAGAATCAGTGATATTAATATTTCATATTTTTACAAAAATGACGTCATCAGAATCCCGCCAAAAGACAATAGTGGCGCCATTTACGGTGACTTGTCGACACTAGTGACACTGCAAAATGAATTACTCGTCTTTCCGTTGATCGATTTCAATGCAGCTTAAATCAATAGAACCGCCACAATTAGTTCTACTTATATCTTAATTCTAGTTGAAATCTGTTGCACAATGACGATTGTGCAACAGGTTAAAATCGTGATTTTGTGCCATATTCTCGGTCAATCACTACTCGCACTGTGCGGTTATTGCACAAGCTCGTAACTTTGTGACTGCATTTGAAGGAGAATGCAGAAATATCATCGAGTTGCGCGAGCATTTAAAGCTTTGCAGTTTGCTTTCTCGTCACATTATTCCATTGGAACCAGAGCCTCAGACTCGTGAGTGATACTCAACATTACAAGCCCCTGTGTTCGAAATTATAAACTAAACTATAAAAGTATAAACTAATTAATCCTCTTCATGACTTTTCTTTACAACTGCACTTCCCAAAAAGCATTTTTTTCATATCTGAACACGTCCTTCATTAAATGGTTATTCCCTCGCCCCTATGATAGGCGCATTCAATTCACTAATCTGTGCATGAACGGACTAAAAGTCTTTCAGAAACCGTTTTACAGTTTTGAACACTGTAAAACAGTTTCGGAACCTGTTACCCTTTTGCTACTGCCAATTTCAAAACGGTTTCAGTCGCTGTTACTGTTTTTGCTTTGACTGTTTTGAAAGCGGTAAAACGGTTGAAGGTGCTGTTACCCTTTTCCGTTTAACCGTTTTCAAAACGGGTTTCGAATTAACGGTAGATAGCGTCATTATTCTGACATTTAAAGTTATTGTTAATGAAACAAACACATTAATATGATATGTTGTTCTACAGTATTAACAATTTAGTCTGCTGGTAGCGGAACAGTTAGGTGAAGAAAGATGCAATATAACAGGAAAAAATCCAAAAGTGGAACTTTCATTAAAATTCAACCAAGTTTCTGATAGAATAGACTTCTGGGTCTCTGCGCCCATGCTTACAAGTGAAAGCTACTGTATTACTCCCTACATATATAATTGAAAATAAACTTTCATTGAAAGTGGTAGAATTTAATCTTGATGCCAAACCTACAGATTTGTATTTAGGCTTCCAAATAGCCTCTTTTTGACCTTGAACTCAAGGTCAAGGTCACAGTCAGTCGTGCCACATGTGTCACTTGGCAGAGTATGTTATGCCCTCTAAAATGAGTGGTCACCTGTGTCATGAAGTGGATTGTTCGATTTTCTATGGCCAAATTCTCTATACCCAACCCATCTTTTTTCAGTATATTTGCCGTAAAATTGGTCACCAGGCTAATCCAGGGGTGGTCTGTTTCACCGGTTTTAGAAAAAATCAGACCGTGTCCCCAAATGGTGGCACGGTACTTTC
>CAWWDR010000029.1:0-14100 GCA_963942565.1 Maea johnstoni
GTTTTACATTGAGTCTTACATGGGTACCTGGTTGGTTTTATGCAGCATTTACAGTTTGTGGTCATGTAACATAACCAGAGGCGAGGACCTTGATCCTGAGTGGGAATGGTGGGTGATAGGGTGTAGTGTATCGTGCTTGTGTAAGGATAGCTCCCACTCGGAGCTTTATAGCCAGATAAAGATGGTCGTTCTCGGGCATTTACCACCAAGTACAATGCCAGTCATTTATGTGGTTAGCTGTTTACTCCCGGCTCAGCCTGCCTCGCTGGCGACATACAACGGTGCCAGAACGTGTTGATTTTGTGGCACAACTTGCTCGAAACATTCCCCCCCTTCCTGCAGGAACCAGTAAACACTCTCCGTGGGTACTCCGTCTTATGTTCCCCTTTCTACAGTTCCTCATTGTCTATGTAGAATATACAGGTTTGGACTTGGTCATCATTAAGATGTGCCCCGTAACCTGGATGTGAAGATAATGCTGTGAGAAGCCAGGTCTTAGGTAATAAGTACTGTTTTAGCTACATGCCTACTGTTCACACCAGGGGCGGGGGATGGGAGAGAGACTAGCTGCCAGAGGAAAGATAGCACTACCCAAAGCATGGTTACACTTCGCCGGACGCATTAAGGGCATGATACAATGTTTGCGTTAATTAACCAATTAAAGTTTGTTCAAATATTTGTGTAGAGCCAGATGACTGCACCTTGCCAGTGCAGTCAATGGGAGGGGTACTTCAGCTGTCAGAGAGAGAGAGAGAAGAGAGAGAGAGAGAGAGAGAGAGAGAGAGAGAGAGAGAGAGAGAGAGAGAGAGAGAGAGAGAGAGAGAGAGAGAGGGGGGGGGGGGAGAGATTGTGAAGGGGAGAGAGAGAGAGAGAGAGAGAGAGAGAGAGAGAGAGAGAGAGAGAGAGAGAGAGAGAGAGAGAGAGAGAGAGAGAGAGAGACGGTTGACGGTATAGGGATCTAAAATGTGAAACAGCAGTGTGATGCAAATTTATTTACAGGAAAATGCAATGCAATTGAGCTACTTTCTGTACGGGAATTCCATGATGTATCAAAAGACTATATATTGTATGAAACACCAAAACTACTACCACATGATATTTGAAAAACTTGGGTGCTTATATGCGAATGAATATCTGATTACCAGTATTCAATAATATATATGTATATATATATATATGTATATATATATATATATATATATATATATATATATATATATATATATATATATATATATATATATATATATATATATATACTTTGCTTGCTTATGCTTCTGAAGATTTGGCATTAGGCCGCTGGGGGTCGAAGACCTGGGTGGTCATGGACTATGCTGGTCAGAAGGTGACCATGGCTAGCGGTGGCCGTTTCCCCGTAGGCGTTGCTGCTGGAAAGATGGCCACTACTTGTAAAGTAACTAATCAAGTGAAGAAGACTAAACAGGGTGCGGTGTTTGTTTTGATTAATCCACTGAGCTCTCAGATATCCTGGCTTCCATTCTCCCCTAGGCGTATCCTAGCCCGCTGCATCCCCAGGATGAGACATCCTTTTAACATACCTCAGTGCACCATTACCGTGCGGACATGGTAAAGGCTAACTCATTACCACACACTTTGGGTCCACATAGGATGAAATAGACATAGCAGTTGTATACCGTTTATATCTATTTGCTCAAGCTTGGTCCATCTACACCTAGGAGATCAAATAACACATAAGAATTATATCTTACAAATATCGGCAATTACGAACAAAGGATACATATAAAGCTTTGTCCATCTACACCTAGGAGATCAAATAACACATAAGAATTATCTTACAAATATCGGCAATTATAAACAAAGAATACATATAAAGCTTTGTCCATCTACACCTCGGAGATCAAATAACACATAAGAATTATCTTACAAATATCGGCAATTATGAACAAAGAATACATATAAAATGTCTCCCACCATACCATCCTGACTAAAGATTCCACTAGTATAATCAATAAAGGTATTTTCTGGATGCGGCCCATACCTGGTCTATGTTTGAACATACCTGGAAATCTCTGATATATATCTTAAAAGATGCCTGAATGTCTACAAACTTAGTATTTAGGAATTGATTGATCTTGATATTGCATGCCGACTGGTAATACTTTCTTTCTATTTTTAAACATATTGCACATTTGGAACATTTCTCTGTTATTGACATATTTATTATTTTTTATTTTTCAGGTAAGCATTCATGATTTATATTCACAAGGCCAGGTAAGGTTTATATTTACCTGTAAGAAATTTAGGCTACCCCCCTGTTTGATATATACATGTGTCAAGGGAGGTAACTTATGCTTGATTCTTCTTACTACCCAAAACCCTGTGGTAAATGCAGGTAGGGTTAGTTTTTACCTGTAAAAGATTCAAGACGCTCAGTTTATTTATGCAGTTATTCAGAAAAGTAAATTCTGCTTGATTCTTCTTACTACCCAAGGTCCTTGTAGTAAATGCATCTTTCCTTAGGCAAAAGCTTTACCTAAGAAAGAATTGTTGCTGGTACTGGTTCAGGACTGCCTCAAAGTCAACTATGATACATTCACAGCATACAAATTTGCAGCCCTAAATATATACCCAACTTTTGCATATGATATAGGGGATAAGTCATGAATAATTAAGGTACACATCATGATACACTCTAGTAGTAGTAGTAGTAGTAGTAGTAGTCGTAGTAGTAGTAGTAGTAGAAGTAGTAGTTGTAGTAGAAGTAGTAGTAGTAGTAGTAGTAGTAGTAGTAGTAGTAATAGTAGTTGTAGTAATAGTTCTACCAAAACCAATACCAAGGAATTCCTAGGATATTCTTAGCAAAATCCCAGCAATTCCTAGGAAGTCTCAGCAACATTCAGCTAGGGAATTCAGCACAACAAATGCTAGCATTTGCTCTGAAGAAATAGTACAGGGCGTAACAACCTCTCTATAGTGCAGTGGAGGTTGTTTCCCCGAAACACACGCCAGAGTATGTCGTAGGAATTGGAGGAGAAAGATTGGAGATTTGCTATATGTCATGTAACCACCAACGAAACCAAAGTCCAGATGTAGTGCAGAGCGTATGTTCTACGCGAATCTTTATCTCTCGCTACTCGCCCATTTGCTGCCTTCATTCCGCTGACATCCCGGAACAGTTGATAAAAAGTCACCATTAGACATTTTGGCGTGCAGTGGTGAGCAGATTATTTCGCTAAGGTTAAGGCTTAGGGGGTTGTGGTGTGATAGCCATGTTTTGGAACCAGAAGAGACTTCTGTTGTGCACACTAGAGGGAATTAGCACTGTGGTCGTCTGGTCGACTTGCCTAACTCAGAACCATCAATATATAGAAATTGATATTTGATTTATCGTTACTTTTTCTGCCATATTGCACCCAACTTGGGACTAGCGGGTTGTAAGTTGTGAAGGAATCTGGAGTAAAAGGCGAAAATAAATGCCTAACCTCAAGTCACTGGAAACATTCTCACATGTCTCAGCCAGGATTATTGATAATTCTTAAAATAGGATGATGACTTTGGCAATTGTTATTATGAGGCATCTCAAAGAAAAGGTAGCAGATATAGTGATAAAAGATGAATGAATTTTCTGGCAGTACATGTTTGAGGATTGTAGATGATGATGGTGATGAGGATGATAAAGATGACGAGCAAGAGGATGCATTTGAAGAACATCTTTGTTTTGAGAAGGTATCAAAAGCAAACCTTTATATCAAATATATATAACCTTCATGGCCATTGTGCATTATAAACCCTACTATATTAATATTAATTCTGAAGGCATAAAATCCAATATGTACTTAAAGTGAGTGATTCACAGATGGAATAAGTTGGCATCTTTGTAGATTAATTGATTACAGTATTAGAAAAATATCTCAAATGCAACTATTTACGGTATACATCCATTAACGTTATATTTAATTTAAAATCTTGAATTATCAATAGACAACTTCTTTTAATAATCTCTGACTTCCTATATTCAGTCCAAAGAGCCATTATACTATATAACATCAAACAGACTTTTTATGCATTTCCTGATAAGACAGGCGCAATTTTCATTAATGAATTTCTTTGTAGTAGTGGATGTTATGGAAATGCCAGCAAATCTTGTTTCTGATTGCGGATATGAAAGCATTGCTTTCAACCACTTCTTGTGGAAAGCTTGGTTTGTTTGATGTGGTGTCAGTACATCCTGCTCTAGTTTTTGCTAAGGCTGTGCAAAATTAAGTATATATCAAAATGCATAGTGTAGTTGTAGTAGCATTTAGAATATGATGTCCAGATTTAGCTTCTCAGTTTCTTAATTGCCTATTGCATCAAAAATGGCTATTTACATTTCAACATTGTTTGTTTTGAAAGTATATAGTTATTAGTCCAAAAAGTAATAATTGAAAATTCTTCATAGAAATTTTTGCCTGTCTAAAAAGGAGATATTAAGGCAACTGCCAGTCCACTGATGACAGGCTGGACGGGTCCTGGCTAAGTCCCTGAAATGTAGACCTCACTTGTTCTCTGGAAGCAGATGTATTTTCTAGTTGTAATTTGAGCAGGTGATAATGGCTCTGGTATTTTAGTGGAAAAGGGAGGGTGTGCCTTGTGTAACTGATAAGACCTGTGCCGAGTAGTTTGCTAAGGAAACATTTAGGTTCTAAATCCATTAGCTGTAGAGATCAAAGGATTAAATGGGGGTTTAAGGATTAAATGGTCTATATTGTTCTATTTAGGAGCTTGTGGAGACAAAATCATTATAATTATGTGCTACCAATACTATTAAAATCAAAGTTTTAATGACCATCATTGTATTCACTATCATTACCATTATCATATTGTCAGCCTCAAACAAACAACAGAAATATCCAAAAAATGGGGTTGCAATAACTGTGCCCATAAAATTTTCACATTTTATTCCTCAGCAATTCTGATACATATATTTTTGGATTTCTTCCTACTACCAGATGACAGTATAGATATATTATTAATTTACTAGAATATTTTTCATGTCAAGCTCTTCATCTTTTAAAAGTAAGGAAAACCTTGGGAGTAAGTCAAGAATGACTCAGGCAACGACCTTGAATAACCTGATATTTTCCCCTCCTTTAACAGGAGAATGTATTTCATCCACGTACCTGAATTCCTTTCAGCAGCGGAAATACCTTGCGTATAAACATCTGTCAAAGTGAAAAGCCATATTTCCCGGGATCAATGAATCGGCGCCATAAACTGTTTGTAAACAAATTGCCGGCCAAAGGTCAAATGCTGAAAGTGGTGTGCTTAGCGACAGTTGCCATGGTGATATTTGTTACCTGATGGAGAATTTAATCGACAAATAGACTTTTTCATGCCAGATTAAGTTTGTAAAAAATTAGTTGAACACTTAAATTGGAAGTTTGAAAAGATTTGTTTGTGCCTATGTTATCTGTAGGTTTTTTTTATCACCACATATATAATGGTATTTACTGGCTAAACGTCATTCAGTATGATTGACTAGACAGATAAGTTTAGCCAAAATTGTACTTGTTAAACTCCATGTGACTTAATTATGTTGGCCATTATTCTAAAAATTTAATGTACATGCACTTTTTATTTGGTATATTTTTGTACCTCACTCAAGCTTATTGTTTTAACAGGGAACCATTCGAAAAAGTACCATGTTTGGTACCTTTAAAAGTACCACTTTTGGTACCCTAGAAAAGTACCTCTTTTGGTACCCTAGAAAAGTATCACTATTGATACCCTGGAGAAGTGCCACTTTCAGAAATTCATGCTACCTAATAGTATTCTAACATTTAGGGGACAACTTAAGAAAAGATAAACAGCTAGGGGCCACAGAAGTTCTTAATTTTTTAAAGTTTTTTCAATTCAGGCTTTAGAATATTTGTTCTTTTCTGTCATGAATTTATTTATCCCTCCCTTACCTAGCCTTGTATTCATTTAAGCCAGAAGTCCTACAATTGAGCATAGTAATCTTATTCAATAGGTTTTGTATTGATCCATTTTAGGTCAAGTAAGTGAAAAGGAATTGAAGTCATTATCATTGCAAAATCCTCAAAATAATGAGGGAATGGAGACTCTTGAAATACACATTATAATAGCTCTTGAGTTCATCCTTGGCTGAGCTTGTACTGTTACGCTTATCGCTAATGAGTGCTAGAATCTGCAAGCTACAAAAATCATCTCCTTTTTCTCAGCTAAAATGCTGCAGGTCACAGGAAAGGGTCTCTTATTTCTTGAAAGAAATAGAAAAGATAATATCTAGTGGATATGTATATGTAAGCATAAAAAAGAGAAATAAAAAGATTAAGTGCTTTGGTGCATTTTTATCATTTGTTCAATTCTAGGTGGGACTTCATTTATGACACTTACTGTGTGTGTATATATATATATATATATATATATATATATATATATATATATATATATATATATATATATATATATATATATATATATTGGCTTTAGACTAATAACTGGCCACATATACGACCCTTGTATCTGTAATGTATTTCACAAATAAGATAATGATGTAATAAATTAGAATAGAATATTAGAAATGGGTTAATGCGGACATGTCATGCATGCTAACTCATAAAGGTGACATCAATTAGCTATCCTGCATATGTCTGTTCCTAATTGGTGTTATTTCTATAGTGTGGCTTAAGGTCCATTTTACCCTACTTGCTAGGAATGCTATCTCCGGCCGCAGGCTCTGGACTGGTCATCCTCGCTGACCTCTGACCCGGGCCTGCTGGACATGACACTGACCTGCCGCGTTAGTGCCCCCTACCCATAGGCCTCTGCTGTGCGCCTGCCCGGGAAGCTGTCATCACCGTGGAGATGTTAACTGCAGGGTGCTGCCATAGCGATTGCTGCCAATATTAGCAAAAGTGGATAAACACACTTTTGATATTAGCGATTCTCTTGCACCTTAATTTCAACAGAATTTTTTAAATTTGCATTATCACTTTTTATTTTATTTATAGGCTAAGTCATGACTTCAGTTAGTTGTAAGTGGTGGAGGAAATCAAAGTTACCAGTGAAAACCCCCCCTCACATCTTACCACTTGCTGGGAGATATATTGCTGGCTAATGTTTTCCTCATCATAAGATCTTTTAGAAATTATTAACTTTGTGTAAGCCTACTAGTTGGGTAGAAGAGAGAGTCCAAAAAATAAACCCCATAAACTACCTTAACACATTATATATCTATCATCCTGGTAGATTCACAAATTTCTGCCATGTGATAACATACCATATTTGCTTCTTTACGTGTACCATGACACATATCTAGTGGTCAAAATATGAATATAATTCCCAATATATTTACAGTATGGTAACACCTAAACCATCCATAGAAACGTTTAACATCTAGATGATATTATAACTAATTACTGCATTTTAGAAAGGAACCGAAAGGTTCATCTAGATAAAACTATAGATGAGCAACAAGCTCTAGAATAGAACTGAAAGTATGTCTAACATCTAGATAAACTATTAGAGAAGCACTGAACTATAGAAAAGAACATAAAGGATGTCTAACATCTAGATAAATTATTAGAGAAGCACTGAACAATAGAAAAGAACATAAAGAATGTCTAACATCTAGATAAATTATTAGAGAAGCACTGAACAATAGAAAAGAACATAAAGAATGTCTAACATCTAGATAAATTATTAGAGAAGCACTGGACTATAGAAAAGAACATAAAGGATATCTAACATCTTCCTTTTGCTTATGTTTATCATTAATATTTTTTGTATCTGCCTCTCTCTCTGGAGAGCTTGTTAAACTAATTGATAGATAATTAAGTGTTATCTTTATTTTCTCTACCTTGGGGCTAAACAGGCTCCTTCATAGGTCAAAAACAGTTAGATAGTTTCATGTTTATATTTGGTATAGAGTTACTTGCCAGTAGGTGCTTTAATGGGGAGCGATTAACATTTCTGTACACATGAATTGATATTTGAGATGAAAACAGATTTTTTTCATCTTTCCTAAAGAAGTTATAGAGCTAGTTATGTATTTAAGATTTATGAGGCAAACCTAACCACAGGTACACGTACAGCCAGGTATTGCACTAAAATAAAATGAAAAGGGTTGGAATTACAATAAACCAAGAAATACATGTCCTACTGCCAGGAATTCAAAATGGTCAGTGAAAATTAGGATCAATGGTGCATCACAATGGATGAAAAACAATCAATGATGCATCACAATGGATGATAAACAATCAATGATGCATCACAATGGATGATAAACAATCAATGATGCATCACAATGGATGAAAAACAATCAATGATGCATCACAATGGATGAAAAACAATCAATGATGCATCACAATGGATGATAAACAATCAATGATGCATCACAATGGATGAAAAACAATCAATGATGCATCACAATGGATGAAAAACAATCAATGATGCATCACAATGGATGATAAACAATCAATGATGCATCACAATGGATGAAAAACTATCAATGATGCATCATGGAGAATATGCATTGATCACCAGAAATGAATATGGCATCACTGGGAATGAATAAGAATCAATGATGCATGACTAGGAATAAAAAAGGATCAATGATGCATGACCAGGAATAAAAAAGAGTCAAGGACAAATCCTCAGGAATAAGAAGCTCCAAATAGCTATGAAGAAAATCGGTCATCCCTACCCTCTTTAACGCCTCCTCACTGTGGAGGCAAGGAAGTGGAAGCTCTCCTTATTTCCTGGTCAATGGATGGTTGGCAGTCTTTTCCGTATGACGCTAATCAAGTGGACGGACTTGAAAGTCGCTGGTGTCAGCCCAGCGGCATTGTGGGTAAGGTATCCCGCTGCCACAGGTCGCACTGGAGGTCAACAAGCCTCCCAGCCCATTCCTGAACGGAACGGCCGACCCAAAACAAAAACAGGACTGCTAAACATTAAAGCACTATGTTGGTGTTTTCCTTCCTGTAATGGCATTTTCTGCCACCAGGGGGCACTGTTAACTGGGGTTCATGTTTAAATGTGTCCAGTAGGGGTCGTGACCGCTTTCGACACACGCTGCTTCGGGTTTTTATTTCTGCATAAACAGGAAAGATTGTGGTCAAATACTCGATACATGGAGCTGCTGAAATAACAAGAAAATGTATGATGTTTTCATAAACGAAGGGCATTGTAACCCTGTCTAACATATTAGGAAATAAGGTTTCACATCTGGATATGGAAAATTCAATAGAAGAGCATAAAGGAGAAATATTGATACATTGTGTCAAGCATTACCAAAGTATAACAAACGCATATTGCTCAATATGACTGGAGCCCAGTGGTATGATCTGCAGGGGGAGGTCTATATATCCAGTGTAAAGTGTAAACCGGATAAGGGCCTGCCCTGATGGCCTAGTGTCGACTGAGCACTCTTCTTCAAGCAGCCCACTGATTACTAAGACCAACAAAGAGGGTTTTAAGCTCCCTTGCCAAATGAAGTTTTGAATACCTAGGAAAACTACAATTTCCTAAGAAGCCTCAACTACCTTTAGTAAGGGTAAGGTGCCCAAAAGCACCCTGATGGTTAATCTGGTACAGGAGCACCGCAATGGTTGATCTGGTACAGGAGCACCCCAATTGTTAATCTGGTACAGGTGCACCCCAGTGGTTAAACTGATACAGGAGCACCCTGATGGTTAATCTGGTACAGGAGCACCGCAATGGTTAATCTGGTACAGGAACACCGCAATGGTTAATCTGGTACAGGAGCATCTAATGGTTAATCTGGTACAGGAGCATCTAATGGTTAATCTGGTACAGGAGCACCGCAATGGTTAATCTGGTACAGGAACACCCCAATGGTTAATCTGGTACAGGAACACCCGAATTGTTAATTTGGTACAGGAGTGCCCAAATGGTAAATCTGGTACAGGTGCAACCCAATTGTAAATTTGGTACAGGAGTGCCCAAATGGTAAATCTGGTACAGTAGCACACCAAAGGTTAATCTAGTAGCATTCTGTGCAATGATCATTTGGGGTTGTGTTTGTATTGAAGCCCGCTCAGTGAGAACTCTCTGTCACGCTGGGAGTAGCTAAAGTCTTTACTTCCTGCTTTGTCTCTGGTGCTGGGTTGACTGAGGGATTTGACAGGAGGTTTGATCAGAGACAAGAAATCTTGAGCGGGACCATAGCAGGTTCCTGACACTTCCTCTTATCTCAGCACATATCATACACAAGTGGATAGTGTTGGAACAGACCATTGACGCCTGGCCCTGTAATCAAAGGAAACACACACAGAAATAGACACACACACACTCCGATTTCCCTTTCACATGATCGTGTATCTTTGGCCTCCATCTGAGGGTGTTGTGCTGTCTGTAACACAGAGACAGATCCATGCTTGGTTGGCTTGATCTCATGAGATCTAAAGGGTACGCAGGGTGTTGGTTTGTACCCAGATTCAGGGTGGTCCTTTGGTTGATATATATCATCAGAGAGGCTTGAAGTCGAACTAAATTTATTGTTTGAAAATAACCACTTCCTCATTACTAATCTAAAAAAGTTTCAATCTAATATTTTTTTCTCTTTTATTGCCTTTTTACATTAATATTTATCTGAGAGCTGTTCCTCGTGTTTAGTTTTAAAACCTTCTTCAAATATTTTTCAAATATTGCTCTAGTTGATGAGTTGTGTTCAAAGTTGTCAGAGCATAAGACATTCCAGATGCAAGCAGGTTATAACCTGTTAATCCAAAAAGGGTATGACAATTTTGATGAAATCTTGCAGGCGAAAGCATAAGTAGGAAATTATTTGAAGGGGAAATGTTAATAAGAACATTACCAACAACTTTTCTTCAAATATTTTGTAGAATGATTCTCAATTCCAAAATTGTTGTCGAAAGTTTTATAGATCCAGACGTCAGTTTCTGGAGGAACTCATAAGGGTTAATGCAAAGGCTTATGAGCCATGTCTTTAGTTAACCCTTATGCTGCTATGGGCTAATTTGGCCAATACAAAATGATGCAAAAAAACCTGAAAAATTAGCGAAACCCTGGCAAATGGGTACTCATCGAGATCTATCCAATGAATACCAACATGACAGGATTTAGACGTTTCTCAAAGATTTTTGCATTTTTGTGCTTTGGAGGAAATTTGCTTCAGCATTGGAAGGGTTAATGTAAATCAATGAGGTTGTTTTAGTAGAATATGAGAGCACAAGATGTAGATATTTACTGACGATGTCCCTGGCGGCCAGGAATACTGGGGTGCTTTACAAACATCCATTACATCTCCACATCAGCATCCCCCGACCAGTCAACTGAAAACCCAGCACCTTCAAAGTGGCTTCCAGCGTCGAGCAGCCCTACCATAGAGCCTTGGCGACACACCAAACCACTTTGTTGTAGCCCTGAGCTAAGTGGACTACCCTGTTGACGGTGTTTGCAATTATCAAAACATTACATGGCGAGAAGGTTGGTTATATAGCCTGTGGTAAGCGAGCATGTTCAACCGGGACCTGTGGCCGAGTTAAATGCCAGATATAGCTCTGTTTGATGTGTTGATTATGTGTAAACGGCTTTTCCATTTAAAAAAGTGCAGGGCGATGGAGGGAGGAAATTTTGCCCCCATTTCCCCTGATTCTGAATACCACAGAAAACCCTGTTTTAAATGTGTTCATGTGCGAGTGGTTTTTAATATTTTGTGGTAGATGTGGCCACTCTTATCACAGCTTGACCCAGTGCTGTGGCTTCTGTACCAAAAGTCATTTTCTGCATATTTTAATCCCTATAGAAACCAATGTGAGAAATTTGCCATTGACTAAAGGTAAAGGAGCATGCCCCGATAGCTGAGGGGTCTTAGGTATTGCCACTTGTAACTTGCTGTCCCTCACTACTACCTGGGTTCAAATCCTAGAAGGGGCATGTGAGAAAGTTCCCAATGACTTGGGGTTCGGCAATGACTTGACCGGGATCTCTGATACAACTGGCTAGTCATAACTTGGGTACAAAATGGCAGAGAAAGGGACTATCAATAAAATTAGACTAAAGGTTAGGCAATGATTTACCTGGGTTGTTATATACACAGTTGCATGCTCCACTAAGAACATGCTTAAGTCATGACTTTTAAAGCCATGTCGAAGTATAAGAACAGATTATTTTATATTGAATTATAGAATTGCAGCTGTCCAGAGACTATTTAAGTAAAGTGTACAATAATAGATACAAACTTGAAAAAATATCTGATTGTACAGTAAATAAAATGTGATTTGGGTGTCAAGCACATAATTTATTTTGCAGAGGAACCACTTGTAACCTTATTTTAAGCTAGTAGTTGGGACATTCCTAGTCCAAATACTCTAAATACTCTATAAATGAGAACAACTGAAAACAGATACCATGGTCAAAAAGCAATAATAAAATCAGTGCGGCTTTCCCAGTATTGGATATCAGATCTGGAGAATGTGTGGACGATAAAATACCACGCAGTGCATTTTAAACCGTCCATGTTTGTTTGATCGCTGCTCTTTTTACACAGAGATTAGAAAGACATGGGCTACGATTTCTTGCCCGTAGGCATTTGGCAATGTGAGCTGTGCCACCGTTTGCAGCTTATATTCTCACTGTGCAAATTTGCTGAGACCTATCGGAACCAACTCAGACCCCAGCAACTAGAAATCAGTACTAGCTGCAACTACCCAGGATTTCTGGATCAAAAAGTGTGTGGCATTCACATTCAGAAATATTGCCCAATTTCTTATAGAGCAAGAAGCTATAAATCTGAAACAATGATCATTTGGAATTTTTGAATTCCCGCTACAGTCACCTTTTCAGTTGGTATACCAATATTTATTTGTTTTTTAAGTATTTTTTGCATATTCATGTTGAATTGACTATATCTTTATCATTTATGGACCTCAAGTCTCATGTTTAATATATATACTACCTCAACTCAAATGCAGATTGGTTTCGGTATTAGCGATATGAGAAAAAGGAAAGCCTTACATTTGTTATTCTTAATCTCTATTTGCCCCCACTGAACTGAGACTAATTCAGAGAATTCCATGGATTTTCCTATGGAAAATTCTTGGGATTCCTTGGTATTCCATTAGCTTCATTTTGGTAATAGAAATAAATCTACGAAGGTGATGTCTGATGTGTGTTTATAGAGCCCTCCCTCTAGCCACCCCTTATTGACCTTTATCTGACCTTGTCTGGCTGTGGTCCCGGAGTCCTGGGACTGTGTAAACACTATAATACTACCACCTATCACTAGACAAAACACTGGCTTGCCCATGCTCGTAAATGATCCCTTAGCTCCCATCCCCTAAGTCTGCGGTTGCCAGTATGGACACTTAACATAAATCCTTAATAAGAGTACCATGCACAGTCATTAACCCTACTTTACCTGTTTGTCATCCCCACACTGTGTTGATAATTATAGGACAAAATAATCTGTGGATGAATTTATTTCTCAATGATTATCATTCTTGTATGGTAAATTACTTTTATGGTGCATTTTGAAATATTTAGATATCTTAAACAACTTCAAGGTTTTCATTGGTTGACTTCAATCAATTGTATGCAACTGTGAAATATTTTTACGTTATACTATATGAAGCGTAATGTAGAAACAAATGTGCCAGTTAGTTACATTTTATGCAAGAAGAAACCGAATAGGTTATATCTCAGAAAGTCTTACTCAATCAATCTGAATGCTTAATTGGTGTATTTTAACCCAATTTACTTAGGTGTTGTAGCAGTATTTTATTTCAAACCCTTATGAGTGCATTGCTTATTTTAAAGAATTATGAGCGGTATCTCTGATTAACGTCAGCATGGGAGTCTGAATGAAGTTGCCCTTGCCTTCCGGTCTTATCTTCATGTGTATGACCCAAATTGAGAATCTTTATGCTACGCCATACCGGGGGAAACCCAAACCTTATGTCCCAACTCACAAAATTTATTGCTTCTAAAAATAACGTTATTTGGGTACCTCTGCCCACGATTTCCTCCTCATTCCGTGGGCGTTCTCGCACGGCGTCTACGACACCTGTCTGCTACTATATTCCCACAGAAAGCAGCAAACGCCTGGCACTCCGTCACCGACAAGGG
>CAWWDR010000030.1:0-14931 GCA_963942565.1 Maea johnstoni
TTTACTAATTTTAATACTAAAGGTATAGAGTTCTATAAAAGTATAAATTATTCAATAATGCATTTCAATCATAAAGGATACAAAGGTTAATACATATAACACGGATCATAATTTTCTTATTTCAATAATAAAGATAGAATTAGATAAAAACAAATAATGAATTATGATTATCAAGTTGTTGAGAGTCAAATTTCATATAAGGCAAAAAGTAAGCCAACTTTATTACAGAAGAAAATTGTTTATTTGTTTAATTGTTTAATTTGTTGGGAGGAACTTTAATAATAACAATAAAAAAATAAAATGAAATTATAATAATTATGATAATAATAATGATAATGATAATAATAATAATAATAACAATAAATATGATAATGATAATAATAATAATAGTAATAATAATAATAATAATATATAATAATAATAATAAAGATAATAACATAATAGTAATTACTGCAGTAACCATAATGATGTCAAATATAAAGCTGGTAATGCTTTTTTATGATAAAGTTTTCGTAGTCATGAGTAGGTAAGAAATGATTGTGATGGTCATATTGCATACTATCTTTTTCTTTCTTGTCTGTATTTCTGTATCATCATCTAAAAAGGTTATGGGAAGAACGGGAAAGGAAAGGCTACGAACATCAAAGTCAGGTATAAATTCACCAGAGTCACAAAAACGGAACCGCTATCTAAAAAAACACGTAGGTCTACACTAATATTCATTCGTCAAAAATGTGCTTCTAATTATAATGATTATAATAAATGTATATAAAAATATGCTTATAATCATGCTAATAATAATAATAATAATAATAATAATAATAAAAATAATAATAATATAATAATAATGATAATAATGATAGTAATAATAATAATAATAATGATAATGATATTAATGATAATAACAATCATAAAAATAAAAATAAAAATGATAATGCAATACTCACAACAACAATAAATGCAATTACAGTAGCTATTTCACCATAGTGTAGTCTTCATTTTCACAATAAACTATCATTTCAGATCATACCCCTTTATGGACCGTTGTTAAAGTACCTAAATCTGTTCTAAAAAAAGGTGAATATTGCTATATAAGAACACTGTTTAAAACCTAATGCTATGTTGTCCATCAATTAGGACCAATAGGGCTTTAGATTTGAAGAGGACCTACTTTGTAACTACCTTCCTCATCTCATAATATTTCTTTATCAATATTTCAATAAGTATAGTAATGATTTGATTTATATAAATATAAAACAATCGAATTTCAATAATAAAGAATATAGAGGTAGATATATGAGTCGAATTCTATATATGGCAAAGAGGTGCAAAGAGGTAAAAACATTTATTCCAGATGAAAATTGTTTAGTTGCTAAAAGGAATTTAATTCATCTAGATGTGTAGCACCAATGGTAAATTGTCCTTAAAGGTAAACTAGATCTAAAAGAAAATGCTTTTTATCTACAGGGTTGAGTATTTCTGAACCGTTAACAATGAACGGTAACAAAGAACGCGTGGAGCAAGCAAGTACAATCAACCTAGGAAAATATAGGGAAGAGTTAAAATCATTTCGTGACGTGTATTCGAAGATTACTCACATGAAAGGTTTGAATTTTAGCATAGTCACAATTATTTCAAAATAATATTCAAAATAATATGCAAAATCTTTATAAATACCATTATAGATAACAAAATAACGAATAGTGTACATGTGTAGTAATGAGATAATCCACAGCAGAAAGTAAGGATATTAAGGATAACAATGATAATCATATTAGCAGCAAAATTAAAAAAAACATTAAAATATTGCATATTATAACAATTGATGATGATGGTATTAATGAAGACTATGAAGGTACTGAATACATCATCATCATAATAATAATAATGATAATAATAATAACAATAATAATAATGCTATCAATAATGATAATATAATGATAATAAAAATGATGATAACACAACGTTAATTATAATAATAATATTGATAATAATAATAATAATAATAATAATGATAATAATTATGATAATAATGATAAAAATAATAATGATAGTAATAATAATAATTATAATAATGATAATCTATGATGATAATGATAATAATAATGACATGCATAATTTTAAATTGTTTGTTGATATTTCAGCAGGATAGATATACAATTAATCTTAATAAAGTTGCCTCAACTTGATGTGAGATCTATTTTCAGATTTTTTCAATAACATGAAAACCATAATTGCCCAAAGTAATCTTCCTGGACCAAAGCCCGGTAAGCTTATGCCTTTATTTTATTTTTTTGCTTTAAGACAAACATCACTTTTTGATAGCCCATTGGTGACCTTTAGTAGGGATTGATTGGACGAAAACCTGATTGGTTGGTAAATGCCATGTTCTGAGTGAGAAAATAGGTCATTACTACAACTGCAGTAGTTCTACTGTAGTCGCTAATGCCGCTAGAACTATTTCTTTTACCATTACTACTACTACTACTACTACTACTACTACTACTACTACTACTACTACTACTACTATTCACAGTAAACCCCCTCGTGTGGCAATTGTGTGAACTAAATGGCCAACAGTAGGCCACAAGTCCCTATGTAGTATAGGTGCAGGCATTTATATATACTAAAGTAAAATCAGAATCGAGCCTTGTAGCTAGGCTACTACTACTACTACTACTACTACTACTACTACTACTACTACTACTACTACTACTACTACTACTACTACTATTACTACTACTTCTACTACTACTACTACTACTACTACTACTACTACTACTACTACTACTATTAATACTACTTTCATTCGTTATTATTATTACTAAGAATTCATATCAGGCAATATAAACAATCTTTTTATATGGATATTCAAATGAATACAGAGTAAAGGAAAACCTGAGTCAGAAATAACCAGACTTAGAAGTAGGGTTTTCTGATGAGAGATACATAAACCATTCCAAGAGCACTATTCCATCAGGGTCTACACTAAAACATCATGCAGATGTTTCAAATCGGAGACTCTGCCTACATGTACATCATACATTTTGGAAAGAAGAACAATATGGATGGAAGGGTATCTTACATGCTTTCTAAGTTGTGACCCGTTTAAGTTTAGAATCATTCTTCGGGATGTCTGATGACAACGAGGAAAATTACTGTTCTAACTAGAAGATTCCATGGCATTGAAACAAGGTCAAGGAAGTGTAGCGCCCAAACCATATCGACTTCCTCTTGTTTGTTTATTTATTCATTTATTTTTTTTGTTTATTATTTCATTTATCTATTAATTAATTTTTCATTCATTCATATATTTCTGTATTTATTCTTTTTTTAAATTTTTTTAAATTTTATTTTACATTTCTGGAAATATCAAAAACGTTGTGTCTGATAACTTTTTCAAAATTCTACTAATGTTCTATGTTGTGTTGTAGTGGGAAACTACCAGCCCTTATTGGTGTGCTCAAGCCAGTTTATTGAGGTCTTGGTCGAGACAGACAGGTATGTTGTTACAGGAAAACATAAAAATACGTCTTTTTATACTTACATTACTTCAGACTCACGTGACAATTGTTTTTACCTAATACTGGTCACAGCTTTTGATGATTCCAGAATCCTTGTCCCAAGTGTAATGTTAGAGTTCAGTTATCCCACAGAATGACAAGATTGAAGTATAAATGAGTGTTAGAAGGTCGTAAAGTAGCTCAGGAAAGTGCACGCAATGCAACTACCTTACCACGTGTGTGTGTGTGTGTATACATACATACATACATACATTATTGATGCATCAGTATCCATATATAAACGTATATGTTGATATCGCAGTATTCCTGAATCATAACTATCCCATACACTAGGAATAAGTCACAGATTAGGGACGCAACAAGATGTTTAGTTCTATTTGGATAAAACTTGGATTCAACGATGCAACATTATTTGTCTATGTTCTGTCAATATAAACCCCAAAGATTGTTCTTTGGTGCAAATTAAATTGATAAATAAACGATAAATGCATAGCTGTTTATTGTATTTTTTTCACTATATATTCAAATGAGTTGAATTGCCGGGGCACTAGGAACACTCTGTCATCTAGTTAATGACCGGTTGACTTGTGCAGGAATTGAATATCGTTCATGTGACATCAATGTAACATCCCAATTGTTACTGATGCATGTGATACTGCATAACTCGTTAAATTGGCGTGGTTTTTAATTTGGCGTTTTTTGGCGAATGCCCATCAACGCCAAATTAAAGATCGCATACAAATATGTCTACGTAAAGAAGACGCTGTTCTGACTGCTCTAGACGCCAAAATAAATACAGGGAAAATATCTTTTTGAAAGAAATGCCAACTTAAGTACACGCCAAATTAACCAGTTATACAGTATATGTGTGTATTGTTCATGCTAAATAGGATTGTTGTCACCGTGTTCACAGGTTTCCTCACATAAGATGGAGCGATGCTAGCCTGAATAATCCGCATTGTAAACCAATCATCGACAAAGACAAACACACGGCACTCTTTCGCTTCCCTCTTGGCAAATGTGGCTGCAAGATTGAGGTATTGTTTTATTTCTTAACAGAACACACGAAAAACACACACTGGTACATATAACACCATGCAATTGCATTTTTTCTGCACAAAATTTGAAGATTGTGGATTATGAGACAACAATCTCAAATGTTATACCACTTAAATGTTTCAATCACTAACATATGGTTTCGTAACTTATTCAAAATTATCTATTTACGAAATATTCATACTAACTTTAATTCGAGTGTTGAATAACATATTTATGATCTGGAATATAGCTATGATGTATGTGTTAAAACAGCACATGTACTTTCCTTTGTGCATACAAGGGTATTGAAAGGGCTGTGCCATCTTATTTTAATTGGTATAAGCATTTCTTAAACCATTCCACCATGCATTTGTATTTTTTTTACGTTTGCGAAAGACATTTGCATGTTTTTAACGTTTTTCTCTTATACCATATCACGATGTATGTCTATGCGTGTCATCTTTTAATGTTTCTCATACCATTAAAGCACAGCATATGCTTTAATATATCTAAGATATGTTTGTGTTAATCCTTTTCCCACCCCACATCGCAATTATTTGCTTTTATGTTTGAATATCTTTATATTGCAATCATATTGTTCGTTTAAGGACTTCGTATACCATATTATAATGCAAATGGAATGCTTGAGTAATTTGTGGAACTATGCATTTTCTATATCACATCACCATCCGCATATTTCAGTTTCCAATGTACGTTTTATACAGCATCATCATGCACTTTCATCATTTACGAATGTAATACACTAGTATGGTGTACTATACGTAAGGTGCAGTCACTTTGGATGTTTTTGTTTACATTCATTTGACTCTTAAGTTATAAGTCTAATATAATCGGCTGTCCGATCGATAGCTTTGTGGTCACTTTGCCACTGATTTTCTGCTGCCCCTCACCATTGAGTAAGATTCTGATTTTGAATCCAGCTTGAAGCATAATATAAATTTACCAGTTACTTGGGGTTAATCGGTGGTTCTCCCGGGCACTATTGTTCTGGCTAGTCACGATTAAGTCTGTATATTAACACTTAAACTACTGCTTTCTAATTTGGCCAATACACAATGATGAAAAACTCTGAAAAATGTCTAAAACCATTGCACATGGGTAAACATGATACGGTTTATATGGTTTTCAAAAATCTTTGCGTCCTTGTGCTTTAGATGAAAGTACCCCCAGCAATGGAAGAGTTAAGAACAAACGTTTTCAGTATTGATATGGCAGAAAAGTGACGTTCCAAATCCAAGTACTCTAGTATTTGCTCTCAGGCCATAGGCGTACACATCACTACCATATGCCAGTATGACATAACTGATAGTACGTAATAAATGTCATTGTTGTTTAAATATAACATACATTACTGAAATAAATCAAGAATGAAAAAAACTTCTAAAATTGATGATTAATACCTTAGGAATGTAAACTGACAGGCAGACTGTAGTCAATCGATATAAAGAGGCGTCAAATGTACTGTAGGTGGCAAATTGATACCAACATGTGCGACTGTCTGGCACACATGTGCGCTCTCTATCGTCAACTATATTCTGACCTCATTTACATTTCCTCGTCATGCTTCAACGGTGAATAAAAACAGACTGCAAAAGCGAAATTTGATATGGATAGGTTTAAATCCATGAATGCTGTTATGTTAAGAGGTAAACTCCCTTCTACATCATAAAATGCATCAAAACATTTATTTCAGTACGGATTGGTTTATTGTTTTCATTGTAAATTTAGTTGAAGTCGTGTTGTTATTGTAGTTGTTGTTTTTGTTGATTTTGTTGTTGTTATGATATTATTTCTGCTAGTTTTGTGGTGTTGTTTGCATTGTTGTTATTGTTGTAATTTGAGTTTTATTGTTGTTATATTAAGATTTTATTACTCCGAAAGTTCTTTTCATTCTAAAGGAATGTGCAAGACATGCATTGTGAGAGCAGGCCCCATATTCTTATCATATCAAGTATATGACGATGTCGATTGAATTTCCCTATGCCAAATCATTATCCCGCCCTAACTTGGACTCTATTTGTAAGATTTCTATTGACTACATCACTACTATTGTCATCATCGTCCTCGTCATCATCATCACCATCGTCATCATCATCATCATCATCACCAACACCATCGTCACCATCATCGTCATCATCATCATTATTACTGATTAACGAAATCGTTGCAAACAACAGCAACAACAAAAATAAAAACAACAACAAAAACAAATGACAAAAACAACAACAAAATCACATAACAAGAAATGAAAACAATAATGGTACAAATAAGGATGGACATGAAATAATGAGTGATGACAACGTCGACCTTAATCAACATGATAATATGCAACATGCATATATCCCAATCACTAATATAGCTTCTATGATCCACTTTTTTAACAATACATATTGCATTGCATTTTCCAGAGAAACGGAAATCATATCATATATTCCAATACCATTAGACCGCCTAGGATTGGGGAACATGGCGAAATTAATCGCCACCACGAGCATTGGATGAAATTCAGTTGCGTGTATGACTCCAAGATGCCTAGCCAAGTTGTCAGTTTCAAGCCTGCCTACAGGTAAGTTTACGAAAACAACCATACGTCATGTACTGCAGTTTGGTTTTGATATTTCATTTTAGCAAATTTATTCTGCCATATCAAGACTAAATCGTGAATATCTAGTTAACCCTACCAATTGCTTCCACTCTTTGGGCGGGATTGGTACCCATGACTGCAATTATAGTATGGAATGCAATAGACCATTCGACTATTGAGTCCTCCCAGATGCCGATTTCAAGCAGTAGTCTTAGCTTCTTTTTAATTATTGTATATCAGATGTAATCAACACATTCTCAAGTATTTTGTATCTAACTGGCTTCAAACTATATATGAAATATCAAAATATAAAGTTGAGAAACCATAGTCCCCAAGCACCAATTAGAGTATGTTGTATATCAGATTTGATTAGATTACTGTATTGTATTGTTTTGTATTGTATGTGTATTGACTGTATATGTAATGATATAAAAGTATATCCAATACGATATATTGTAATAAACAAATAACGTATTTAACAAAACTGGAGTCTTTTGTTTGATTGAGTTCAAACTCTATATGGAAAGTTAAAATATATAGATATATGTTAAACCGTCTTCATTTTCTTTTCTTCTATCATTTTTATTCTGATCAAACTGTAAAGTGAATATACGAATCCTGTGATGTTACATTACTGATGCCATTTCAGGAGGAAGATGTTTGTGGCAAAGGGGTACGGTAAACTTGAAGTCAGTGTCGGTCTGGCGAAGGATCCAAAATTCCACGTCCAAGTCTACCCAGCTGACAACGTGGATGTCTCGAACCGTTTGTTCGTGGGACTGACCCTGGCCTCGGACAACAGTAACTTGAAGTTGATCGTTGATTCGTGTCTAGCATCGCCTACTAGCCCACCCAACCGATACCAGGAACATCTCATCAAAGATGGGTGCGTCAATTCATTTTCTTTTCATTTTAGCCAATATTGAATGTTTATGTCATGCTTATTAATTATTCCCGTATTACATTGCTATATTTATGTCACAAAATTATCTTTCAAGATTTGATGTTCAGAGATCCCAAATCATACTTTCATACTGTGTCCATATAAATAATATACAATAAGCTTTTAGGATATCCTTAATCATCATTATGTTACCGATTTATTCATATATTCATTCATTCATTCATTCATTCATTCATTCATCCAATTATTCATCCATTCATTCATTTATATACATATATATTATATAGTATTTATTTATTTATTGGTTTATTCTAATTTATATATGTTAGAAGGTGGATTGTGTGTGCTTTAACGAATCGTAGGTCTTTTAATTAACCAGAAAACATGGATAAAAAACAAGGAATTCACTTGTATTCATATGGTTATGAAAGATATTTGACAGAGAGTTGTTTCATAGATTTATGATAAACATTTCCCCTTCAAATATCTATCAGTCATGCTTTTCCTAAGTACTGTAATTCAGCAAAATTGTCTGTCTGCTTTTGGTTAGTGTGAATTGACGGGTTATCCATGTCGTATCTTTTGTCTTCTGTAGGTGTTTTGTGGACAATACTGTGAAGTATGAGGGAGAGGGGCCGAATTACTATCACTTCTCCTTCCAATCGTTTGAGTTTGTGGATTATGGACAACGTGTGTTCATAACCTGTAGCATCCACGTCTGTCCACTACACGACAAGTCCAGATACTGTAAAAATGTAAGCATTTCAATCCAAAAATGAAAAAAAAATGATAAAAGATAGAATAGATGTATACGATGCTGCGATGGTGCAGGTGTGAATGGCAGAAAAAAGTCCTCTGTATTTCTGGAGATCGACAGAATTTTTTTTTTCAGTTGTTTTTTCAAAAACAGCATAATTCTTTTTTGAATTTTTCCCGTTTTCCAAAAACAGTTCACACCTGCACCATCGTAGATATGTGTGAAATTATTACGCATAAAGTTTACCCAAAGACTGCAGATTTGTTTATGACGTAGAAAGAAAACCTCCTTTCTTTACTCCTTTGAACCAAACAAGGTGATAAAAACACCCACTTCAGTTTTTTATGTTGAATATTCAATATTTGTGTTTGTACTTTGTAATTTATGTTTTTTGTTTGGTGTGGATTGTTCTATATGCGTATCTGTTCACAATATTGATACATGATATTAAATATATAGATGATATATTAATATATGTATTGATGTGAAATTTAAAAAAAAACATTTGTGTAATTTGAAATTTAAAAGGAAAATGACGAGTCCAGATACTGTAGAAATGTACGCATATGGTAATGGTATTGTTCGTCAATGTTAAATTGACATTAATTACATACCCATGTACCGTATAACCTGAATCCCTTCGATACATATGCTATAGTTATTACTGCAATCCATTTAGTATTATAGTGGGAAAACCAATATTAGAGTGGCTTATGTTATTGAGAGGTCGATGTGATTCTATATTGCACGTAAATATCCATATATATATATATATATATATATATATATATATATATATATATATATATATATATATATATATATATATATATATATATATATATATATATATATATATATATATATATATATATATATATATATATATATATATATATATATATATATATATATATATATATATATATATATATATATATATATATATATATATATTCAATATCTTATCAATAGGAAACTACTTTGAGTACCCGATTAAATGGCCACTATTGATTTCAATCGAATTGGATATTATGCGAACTAAATGGGGTGTGAATATAAAAGGATATACAATATATGGTGACTTCATGATGTGCACCATCATGAATTAAAAATAAAACTTCCTTCATTAAACTTCATAAATGGTGCTTCCATATTTGGGCATATTTTAGGCAAAGAGAATTTCATTTCGGCAATGAGTAGTTCAGCTGGATACTGTATACTTGCATACCCTTTATAAGGGCTAATTTCCATGATTGATACGAGATTTCAATGCAATGTGTATGGACATTTGTTCTCAAATCTAGATACTAGGATCTGTAGCGAGCATATGATAAGGATCATTTTTTCATAAGTGAGAAAAGGTTGAGATGCTGAGAAACATACTCTTCTGTGTGTCAAGACAAAAGCACACATTTAATTGAAATGGTTGGTAGTTTCTTTAGGTATTAATCTCCTAAGTCCTTTGCCTGCTCTCGCATCATCAAATATTTAATTCCCAGTGATGGATAGGTTTTCCTGTAGTATTTAAAACCCATCGACTGAAATAAATTGTTCCAGTTGGATTAAACAATACCTCCTCAAATATGTCTCAAATATCTCTCTAACTGGTAAATTATATTAAAATTGCTTGAGTTATTGAGAGGTATCCGCTGTGGCCTAGTGGTAATAATGCCTGACTCCCAATCGTGAGTTTGCAGGTTCGAGTCTCCGCAGGATCCCCAAGCGGGTTGGCAATTAAATGTGCGGCGTTGTGGAGGGCTGTATATGGTTCTCCTGCAACTGAAAGACTTCATGGAACTATTCGTGAAAAGAAGGAAGGTTCTTCCCGGTTCCGAGTTTCTATCTTGTCGCAATATGACCTAAGCTGTTGAAAGCGATGAGAAAACCCATTCCTTCCTTCCTTTACATTATTCACTTCCCCCTTTTATTCTGTAGCCAAGGGGGCCATGCCCAAAAAGAGCGAAAAGGAGTCTGGAAGGTCGAGAGATACCGAGTGGTGCACAATCATTCACAATAGAGCACGGACCATTTAATCTGGTTCATGGAAGCAGTGGAAAGGGTAATTATAAACCTATTCAGAATCCATAAAGTTGGTTTTATTGTGCCCTCAGTTTTATCTTGAATTCAAAACAGTTATCTTAGTAGTAGTTAACCCTTCCAATGCTGAGACTACTTTTGTCCAAAGCGCAAGGATGCTAAGATTTTTGAAAATCATCTAAACCCTGTCATGTTGGTATTCACTGGAAAGCTCTCGCTAAATACTCTCAGATGAATACCAATGTACCAGGGTTTCAGTCATTTTTCAGATGTTTTGCATCATTTTGTATTGGCCAAATTAGCCACCAGCAGCATAAGGGCTGAGATGTTCATTGAAATCTAACAAAAAAGCATAATGACATTATTTTCATAGTTATGTATATATTTTAAGTCTTACTTCATCGAAACTGCGAGGAATACCGACTGTCTCTCACCAGTTCCAAAGTTTCAATGGATCCTGGTTCGCAGCTAGCGAGAGGCATGTTAGGAAGCTACCAGTGATATGTAATTATATGTTGGTTTTCCCTGGTTTTAGCCATTAATAGGACAGAAAAGTGACCTTTAACAACATTCCACACTGCACGGAGGTTTACGATGAATGTGACCACGTATTCAATAACAACTTCACTACCTACCAATTTTCAAAATTTGCTGAGTGTGATCTCAGCTAAATAAGAATGGAAATAAGTACTGGTACTTCATTGAAGCTTACAGAAGTTTCCTTTGTATATTCTATACTTAAAGACATACTTTAAGCTATCTTTCTGTATATATATATATATATATATATATATATATATATATATATATATATATATATATATATATATATATATATATATATATATATATATATATATATATATATATATATATATATATATATATATATATATATATATATACCAGTATATTTAGAGAGAGAGAGAGAGTATCTATTTATATATATATATATATATATATATATATATATATATATATATATATATATATATATATATATATATATATATATATATATATATACATCAAATGTATTTGCTTTTTATTTCAGCGAGTGTCATGAAAGGCAAGCCGTGGAAGCAGGTGACCCTAGTACTTGGAGCTTCTTGCCTGGTTGTTGCTGCCGCCATGATCACGGTTTGGAGGAAACGGTCTCATGCCAGACAGCCAGTATTTCCCTGATTGCCGTAACCAAGGGCCATTTATTCCTTCTCACCAATGGCTGTTTTATCCCTTTGTTGCCAATCGCTGTTTTATTTCTTGTTTCCTAAATAGCATGTTATTCCTGTGTAACAAATTGCTCTTTTGTTCCTTTGCTGTCAATTAGTTTTATTCCTTCATTGCCAATTAATGTTTTATACCTCTGTTGCCAATAACTATTTTGTTCCTTTTCGCCAACTTGTTATATTCCTTTGTCGCCACTTACTGTTTAATTACTTTTTCATCAATCGCTGTTTTCTCCGTTATTGCTAGTTATAATTGTATTCCTTTGCTACCAATTGTATTTTGTCCCTTTGTCACCAATTGTTGTTTCATTCCGGTGTGTCAGTTCTTTTTAATCTCAGCCTTCTTTTCTGTAACTTTTTTGTCCAACAATAGTCACAGAGTAATGGTATAAATTTTGTGTTAAGAACAAATCTTCTTTTGAAAATTAATCTACATATCAATAAGGTGTTATGTATATCAAGGAACAAGGTGTCATGTATCATTGTCTTCATTTTGTTATTTCCTTTAAATATTAAAACCGGTGAAAAATACAGCTTCGCTTCAATTGTTTGAGTTTGTCCATTCCAAAGCTATTGATAATTTTGTCTACTGAATATGTATTGCAATAAACACATACGTTAGGGTGATTGAAAATGAAATGTGACTATATTCATTCTGAGGAAGAAAATGGGGATAATCTGTAACGAAGAATATTGACGAAGAATATTGAAACATCTTCGATAAAATGCAATCATACAGATGTTCATTGCCTTGGTAAATATAATATAAAGGATCCGAAATTATCCTGAATTAACATATGTCCAGTCATGATTTTATCTACCACTTATAAGGCAAGCAAAGTCCAACAATCAAATATTTTTTCCGTGATAGCTGTGGTTATAGGTTAGTAAAGGTTTAATTTTGATTTTAAATCTTATAGCCGGGAAGGTTAAGAATCAAGTATTCCACTTAGCGATATCAGCTTCCTTGCAAATTGTGTCCAGCAGACGTTTAAGGAAAATGATAAAATCATAATTGTTGGTAAAGTTAATCATTGATTATCCATGACCAAGTGCACCATAGATGCTGCTTTCGGTGGTAAACGAAATAATACCTTCGCATCTGAAACATACACATGGTCTGTACGTGCATGTATAGATCAGGGGCTTAGCCGCCTATGCGTCCAGCGTGTCATTTGGACACCCAGAACACTGTTTTTTGACAGTTTGGACACCCAAAAGTTTTTGTCAGAATTAGCTGATGATGACTTTTAAAAAAATAGAAGATGTAGAAACTGTAGTGTCACTTTTATAAGACACACAAAGCAGTATTTGGCCTAAAAAAGCAAAATCAGTAAATGTATAGGGTTTATTTAATTAGTAGTATGTACTTTGTACCACAATTTGGACACGCAAAAGTCTATGAAACCTCTATTTGGACACCCTGTTTCCAAATATTGGCTAAGACCATGGTATAGATGATAGAGCAATATTTAGATGAACAAAACAACTTCTTCCAATTCTTCCAAAAACAGTTTTTATTTGTTCCATAAATACATATTCTGTATTTATCATAATTCTATTTTAAATTGTCATATATATTTGTTCTTCCTGGTGTGGTTTGCAAATGTTTACGGATATAACCACGTTTTGGGGACATACATACATATCATACCATGTGCTCATTCAAGATGTTTTAATATCGCAAAGGTAGGCATTTTTTAGCTATCACCGAGATACAGCTATTGTTATGCATTAGAAGGAAGAATATAAGTTAAAATCTTATTCAATATTAAATCTCCTTTACTCTGTGTTACGAATGAATTTGAGTGATCGGCAGGGTTGTTGTGTTGTTGATGAGGTTCAAGAAAAATAAAAAATGAATGATTTTCATTTGCATAACAGAAAATAAGATACGGTACATACATTCATACATACGTACGAGTTTATATATATATATATATATATATATATATATATATATATATATATATATATATATATATATATATATATATATATATATGTATGTATGTATATATATATATACACATACATATATATATATATATATATATATATATATATATATACATATGTATATATATACATATATATATATATATATATATATATATATATATATATATATATATATATATATATATATATATATATATATATATATATATATATACATATATATACATATATTTATATATATATATATATATATATATATATATATATATATATATATATATATATATATATATATATATATATATATATATATATATATATATACATATATTTTTATTTGTATATATATATATACATATATATATATATATATATATATATATATATATATATATATATATATATATATATATATATATATATATATATATTATATATATATATATATATACATATATATATACATATATATATATATATATATATATATATATATATATATATATACATATATATATACATATATATATATATATATATATATATATATATATATATATATTTATATACATGTATATATAATATATATATATATATATATATATATATATATATATATATATATATATATATATATATATATATATATATATATATATATATATATATATATAAATAACTTTATATACATGTATATATATATATATTATTGTATCGCGTATATACATCGATGCAAAGGGACTGAGCCTGGAGATAACCTGCTACTGCATTGAGGGGTGGTTACTAAGAAAAGTGGGTCACACGCAATGAAGCAAAACATAGACATTCGAAGAACAACATGTATCTATAAAAGGAAAACACATGGGCGGATG
>CAWWDR010000031.1:0-15000 GCA_963942565.1 Maea johnstoni
TACTTGTTTTCGATCTATTGAGTTTGCTATTTGTTATTGAAATACCTACATAAAAAGGGGGTTATAACTTTTGAACAGCTGCAATTTAGAGTCGGTATATTAAATTGACCTTTCATTTTCTTTAAACTGAAAAAGTGCAATGGTTGATACAAAATACATAGTTCTAAGTTACATGTAAACCCACCATATGATGAAGGCGATATCACCTTACTATATCACCATCTTATATAAAGTCCAAGCTATATATCGATACCGGAATATCCTGTTTTTATCTCATTCTCCTAAGATTCTCCTCTTCCTTATCAATGGCGAAGAGAAGAGTCGAAGTTAAACTGCCGTCTGCATGCCCTAGACGTCATTGAAACCCTGTCCTGTTTGTTCCACTTAAGCCTTATGTTCTCGTTGCGTCGGGACTCGGACTCCCCTCGCAAATAAAACCGCAGGCTTCAGGGGCGGATCCAGGAATTTATCATGGGGGGGGGGGGGGGGGGGGGGGGGGCCAAGGTTGGGTCCGGGGTGACCATCAAAGTCATGGGCGGATCCAGGATTTCAGGTTAGTGGGGGGGGGGGATGGGTTCGGGGATATGGATATTGATATTGTAGGTGTTCTCTCTGAGGGGCATTTGCAGAGCAAGTTGGTGTATAAAGTAATATGAAACTTATGTATGAGAGGTCTACCTTAAGATTTTTAGGAAGGGTAAATTTTTGTCCTGGATTTTAGAAAGTAGAAGCAGATAAATTCCGGTGCGAGCACCGCAACGGCGACAGTATGCAACAGCATGCCGTCCATGATAGGGGATCTGGGGGCTTGCTCCCCCAGAAAAATTTTGAAAATTAGGTGCTCTGAGGTTGCATTTTTGGGACACTTTGAAGTGAAATAGAACATAGAAAAGTTGTAAAAAAGCTTATTTTTTAAGGGCCATTATTCTCTTTGCCAGGGTCAGTATGCAACAGCATGCCGTCCATAATAGGGGGATCTGGGGGCTTGCTCCCCCAGAAAATTTGAAAAATTAGGTGCTCTGAGGTGCATTTTTTGGACACTTTCAAGTGAAATAGAACAAAGAAAAGTTGTAAAAAAGCTGATTTTTAAGGGGCCCAAATAGTCTCTTTGCAGGGTCAGTAAATGCTTCCCTAAATATATATATGCCCAAAAGTTTTGAAAAAATTAGGTCCAATTTGTTTGCAGATTCATTTTCAAAAGCCAGAGGGCATATATGCTCTGATATGTATTATCAGGGCAATCCTGCAAGCAAAATTGGTAATTTAGAATTAGAACACTAGTTTATCTAATGACAAATTTCATTCTTGAAATGTGTTATTGAAAAAAACTACTGAGGATCAATGCAGGCAGCCCATCTGCTTTAGTATATTAAAAGTGTTTAAAGGGTATAAAACAGCGACTTTCAACTCTGAGATTGAACTCCCCATGGGACATAGTACACCTGTAAAGCTGGTATTCCCATATTGTTACATAATGATCCTACAGTACTATTTTTAACTGTAATATCATGTTTTCTTTTGATTATATTTGTTGATTATATTTGTAATTTCCAACTAATCAAAGTATGCTTTTGTAACTATGAAGTCGAAGTTATAGTCCATAAACATACATACACACGAGAGCTGATGCCCTTTGAAATTATCTTTGAATTTAAAATTTCAATTGTTGTCACTGCCCATATTCAGTCTGTCTGACTCGAGTTTGGAAACCGCTTTTTCCATTTTTTTGTGACTAAATGGCTCGAGTGTTTGTATTATTAGCAATGGGCAAAATTTTACAATAAGACCTGGAAAGAAATAGGGTACATCCCTGGGATGAAATGTTTTCAGCCAATCAGGTCCCTTGTCACCCTGAATTTCCCTGCTATTGATAATATCTTTCATATTTTTTTTTGTTGCCAGAAATTAAGGGGGGGGGGGGCAGGCCCCATGATTTTTTGACAAGGGGGGGGGGGGGCAGTGCCCCCTCGCCCCCCCACCCCCCCCCTGGATCCGCCTATGCGGCTTGGACATGCACCACTTGCTGTTTTTGTTGTATATACTTATGCTGGTCTCCCACATACGAATTTTAAGGTGCGAATTAAAAAGTCGTAGTTTTGCGTGTGTTGTCGTGATTTATCGCGGTTGTTCGCAGTGAGTCTTAGGTTTTCGTAGGCAATGCTAAGAAATTAAAAAAAAGTTTTACATGTTAAAACTTTTGGGTGCGACAAAAATTCTGTCGTAGGGAAGTATTTTTGGCGAGCATTGTTGTACATTGTCGAATATTGCTGTCGCAACATGTCATACATCACTCGTAATATGCTGTCGTGGGATGTCGTATAATTTCGTGGTTGACCGTACATATCTAACGAATGCTGGGAAAACACCAAATTTACAGCCAATTCGTGGCTTTAATCGTAGACTTGAGATCGTGTATGTTCGCTCATTAGATTCGTATGTGGGAGACCAGCATTATGCTTCTAAACCTTAATATTCTGCTTGCGTCGTCGCACGTTAGAGCATCAGGGCTTTTATACTTAAGCTCCATTCACATCTAGCCGAAATTTTGCTGGCGACCTGGTGGCATCCGACGGTTGCCACCACATTGCCACGAAGTTGCCAAGACATTGCAAAAGGTCCAACAAATTTCGTGTTGTGTGTGATTGGACTTGCAACGTACTGACGCTTAATTGACGCCTCAGTGGCAACATGGTAAAGATATATCGCAACGTGTTGGCAACACCGTCTAAACCACTGAAAACTTTATGGCAAAGCAGTGGCAATGGTTGCAATGTATTGACGTCAATTGGCGACGCAAGTTTCAATACGATGGCAATGATGTGGCAATGTAGTTACAACACAGAGGTGAAATTTTAAAGATTGTACATGTAATTCTAATTTTTTTCAGGTATTTTATCAATAAACTGTGAAACAGTGAATGTCTTTATGTATCACTTTTCAAAAAGTAGGGTAAAATGCATGAGAAAAATATGAAATATCATTTTCACTCATATGCTCTTCTCACTAAGGGCTGTTCCATTTAAAAGTGTGGGGGGAGGAGGAACAGAAGGTTTTTTGAAGGGGGGGGAGGGGCCGTATTCTGAATTAATTTTTCCCATTAGGTTCCATATAATTTCTGGCAGGAGGGGGGGGGGGGGGGTGCCGAATTTTTAATTACCCTTCCGTCTCCTTCCCCCCCCCCCCCCCCCACCACACTTTTAAATGGAACGGCCCTAAGCAAATCACATACCCTTTACCAGAAATAGTTCAACTTCAGTCACAGAAAATACAATGATTTCCATTGCAAAAGTAATGAATTCTTGTAAACATAATGTATCGCGCTAGAATGAATTTATGGGTCTTGAGGAAGTTCTTGAGGAAGTTCATAATTTTGGTCAATCATTGGTTTTAATCTTAAAATGAAACAATCTTGGTCTATCTCTCAGTTGCGAGTCGATCTGCCCCTTTCACACTAGCTGAAATTGTGCCGGCAACGTGCCGGCAACTTGGTGGCAACCGATGGTTGCCAAACCACGGAGACGCTTGGCAACTTGTTTAAACTATTTTTAAAAATCGCCAAGCGTTGCTGTGGTCGCCAGCATCGTGAATGAGTTGCCAGTGAGTCTCCAACTGTTGTGACAGTGTTGCAAGAGGTCGCCAATACATTTCCACCAGGTTGTCAATGATTTACGTTTGCAACCTAGTAACAACGTAGTGGCGACCTTTGGCAACTCAGTCACAACAGTTGCCGATTCGGTGAAGACCATTAGAGGTGATTGTGTGTTTGCATTTTTTTGAAAGATCGGTGAAAAAAAACAAAATTGATGCCCCCATGAAATGATGATCACAGTTCTATGTTCTTAACTCATGCAAAGTTTCAGGAAAATCAAGTGTCGCAAGACCTTAAATCAAAAGTGTTTGCTTTCTCGAAACATATACAACACTTTCAAAGATGATATCGACTATCAACAGAGATACATCAAGAATGTTTCCCGTTTAGATTAAAACGAGGCATGTGGGGAGTCAGCTGTCATTCAAATTGCATTCAGAGGATAGAGTTATATTGAATGGAAAATATGAAATATTAATATCACTGATTCATTAGTGGCAGGACAACACATTAGAAAACGAAGCGAAATATCTGTCTAATAAAGGCATACTTTGGGCCAATTTCAAATGGTGGAAATGAAAAAATAAAAACAAAATAACAACTACTAGTATTGATTCATGAATTTATACTCAACTAGAAAGTACCCGCCCTGCGGACAGTAAACATGATATTTTTCATATAGGCAAATTGCAAATAAGATCAGAGCACCTAGATATCCGATTGCGATATCAATCGTGATTAATTCTAGTTCTATCTTCTCAGCCCTTATTCTTCGTTTGACAATTCTTTTAATGAAAATAAATAGCACACACTTAGGGCTATCTGGTTCGGAAAGCTTGGCTAACAGATATGAAATTGATAAATAAGATATCAAACCGGCTGTAGCACATGACATTTGCACTCGTCCTAGTAATTCTCCACAAACTTTGGTCATTCAGTAAAATTTATATTTGTGCGTAATTTCTTAATGCTACGAGTATTCTTGAGGGTAGGGTAGTGAAGGTATAGCATTCTGCACGAATTGCGATCTTGCAGTTTGTAGAACCTGCCTGCGCTGCCGCTCAAGAACACGTTGAAATTAGAATTTGGAATTTTAATTTCAGTTTTATCTGCCAAATTGCGGCTAGGGCTTGTCTAGGCAGTTGTAACTGGTGGAGGAACCGGAGAAATCCCTATTTATTGTTCAGCATTTTTTTTTAGTGAAAAATACATCAGAGCACACATATATCCCTTCGACCCCACGCTTAGGGCTACCTAACCTATGTATCAATAGTTAGGAAAGCTTGGCTAACAGATATAAAATTGATAAATATTGAACCGGCTGTAGCGTATGTCATCTGCACTCGAACATTCAGTAACATTTACATATGTGTGAGTTATTTCTCAATGCTACGAGTATTCTCGAGGCTAGGGCAATGAAGGTATCGCATTCTACACAAACTGCGATCTTGTAGTTGGAGATGCAATTTCAACGCCACATTGCCATCGTGTTGTAACTGGGTCTCTACTTGACGTTAATACATTGCAACCGTTTGTCACTGGTTTGCCATGGAGTTGTCACTACAGTTAGAGACTCATTCGCACCTCATTCACGACGCTGGGGACCACGGCAACGCTTGGCAACAGTTTGAAAAAGTTGCCAATCGTTGGCAACCATTGACGATGATGGCAACGTACTGGCAACATACTGGGTACGTACTGGTGATCATCGGCGACGGAGGGCAATGTGGTGGCAATCCCCCGCAACCATCGGTTGCCACCACGTTGCCAGCAAGTTGCCAGCATAATTTCGGCTAGTGTGAATGGGGCTTAAGGGACCCTACATTGCGCTGCGGCACACCAGTGGGTTTTGTGGTTAGGGCCATATTGTTCTCAGCTATTTTGGATTGGCTCGCTCCTAACCTACATTTCAACCTGATCAGGGGCACATGCTATCCTCACCGGACCGCCCGGAGAAATATACAGTTCTAAAGATCATCATCAAAAGCACCTATGTGTTTAACTTTTTGAAATTTGTTTACATTAGAAACCATGTAGACACACTCGTCCACCAAATGACGCTTTCAGAATTAGGGAAACAGGTGTGGCAATTTATATATGTGCTGTTAAAATTTTATAACCATTTCTTTAAAATTCTTGATTGAAAATATTAAATGGATTTTAGTATGTTCATTGAAGTATACGTGAGACTAATAAAGGCACATTTTCTGAGGTTAAATTATGTACTTTTATTTCTCGCCTCATGGGTAGAACTTTGTTAAACTAGTATTTTACCAGGATGTTATATGTGAATGAGAATTAATCTGGTTTTGTTTGAAAGGTAATTTGGCCTTCATATCATGCATATTATGCATGTGTAATCGGTTCCATACTAAGAGGAGTACTAGTATGCGAAGGAATATGAACGATGTAAAAACTCTACCGACCCAATCACAAACTGTTGGGCACTTCTGACATTAATATCCATTCCTGGCCACACACTTCATTCACTAACAAAAATTACAGTCAGTTTTTATTTATTCTCAAAGCGTGCATAATGACAAACATTTCAGTTTAGTGCAGAAATATGCATTCTCTCCTTTAAAAACATTTATAACATCCATACAAACAATTTGAAACAATAACAAATGATACTGTATCATTATAATGATTCTTGTTTTAAGACATTCCTTTATGCATATCACTAATCAAAACAGCCATACAATATGGGAAAATTATTTAGTGTTCTCGACAGTAAGCAGTATAACTTACTTCCATCCCAAAGAAGTTTTGGTTCAAGTCACTTTTCCTATACTCAGGGCCTGCCCTGATGGCCTTGTGATCTGAATTATTGCCACTGACTGCTAGCTGTTTCTCACCACTGCCTGTGTCCGAATCCGAGTCAGGGCATTAAAAGCATGACTAAATGACTTTTTAAGATTATGTTGCTTGTAATAAATGCAGTACAACAGATGATATGGGTAGGGCTGGTAGTGGTGTTCCATTTTTTTTCAAGAACAATCTACAACAAAACTGATGTCAAGGGTAAGGTCAGGGAGACGTTTATGCCCAAAAGTGACATCTGTCTTTTTAATGATGACACCCCAACTTATCTACGCCCAGCAACTGGTTGTTTTACATCTATAGATCTCACCACCAGTGACCACTTCCATATTATTTCAGAAAGCCATTATCATCCTCCAGATGACAGAACACTGAATTGGCAGTTTCACTAAGCTGATTAGAACCTTTATAAAGATCTATGTTTGGTAACCTTTCTTAAGGACCATACAGAAGATGAAGGTCTCCGACAGGAAACTTTTAAAGACAAGCTTTTTGAGATTGCCACCGAAAATATACCAAAATCTAATCCCAACCCAAAGAAGCCACAGAAGCCATGACTCTCTGATAAGTGGAAGCAGGCTATTGAGATCAAGAGCGATCTCTAAGAATTTTTGAAAGATTACCCACAAATGCAAATTTGCAAGAATATCGTGTTTAAAGGGCCAAAGCAATGCACGTCATGCGTGGTCAAAAAGAATGATTGGTGTGAATATGTATCAAAATCAAATGATATAAAACATATTAAAAAATTATCGGCAGAAAATAACAGAACCAAAGTATATGGCTCAAACTATCAGAGAAGCAATATCCCATAATTTATCTTCCCCACATTATTTAACTAAATTCCAAAACATCAAAGTAGACAAGAATAAATGAATGAATAAGGTCATTTATTGCCATAAAATATTAACAAAAAGTGGTCCTTTGTCGCTGTTGGAGAACTATGACAAAGCATAATTATTCAAGGTGAAAGAAGAAAAAGAGGGAGAGCAAGAGCAGAGCCTCTAGATCCAAAGAGGACCAAGGGATTTTTAGATGCAGGGTAACAATACACAGATCCACACATCCCCATTCTTTTATAAATCAACCAGTGTGCTATACCAGCTTAGGGTTCCCTGGGAGGTGCCAACTCCTATTGTACACCATAAGGTGAGGCCCTTGCATTGTATCTGAGGGAAATACTAAAAGAGTGTGTCCCACCATGGACACTGAGATCTGCATCCAAGAACTTAATTACTCTGCTAGCCGAGAACCAACTTGAAAAGCTACAATGACAGATCGTTTAGTGCCGGTACTCCAAAACTATAGAAGCAGCTCCCAAATAATATCCAGGCAGCTGGGAGTGTGGCAATCTTCAAACGACAACTGAAAACACATCTGTTCAAATATGATTATATCAAATAACTATATGGATACCATATAAATATCATTTGACAATGGAATGTTGTGCACCTTTGAGCATGTTTATGTGGAAAGGGCGCAATATCAAATGACACTATTTTTATTAGTGTTATTATTGATATTGATTTACAACCTGTGATTGTTGTTTGAGCATCAAACACATTCCATTTGATCGTGTTGATTTTATTGAATCCAAAGGTAGACATTCTAATGTAAATATCTTTAAGGACCTATTTGAAAAGGTTCCTCCTGACGGCATTTTATTTTAGTTACATGAGATTGGTCTGATTTACGAATCGTAATACATTTTAAGAATTTACATAGTTTCTTTTGAAATAACCATGCATGAAAACAAAACTGCCTTATAACAAAACCATACCAGTCATACAGTAACTACCCATTGGAGCCTTTGCCTCCAGCAGTTGTTATGGTATTGAGTTCATCTTTCCCATGAATAAGTTTGTACAATTCTTTCCTGAAGTGGCTCCCATTGAGGCAATACATATAAAAGTTAATTGAGTAGTTCGCAAGTCTCAGAAGGGTGATGATTGTCCAAAAAATGTACAGCGGGCAAGGATCCACTTCTTGCAGATCGAGGTAAGACCATCTGTGTTTAACTGCTGCCAGGGTGAGCATGGTTGTGACAGGAGTGGTTGTGACGATGAAGGAGATACAGACGGAGAGGATCACGGGAATGGTCTTCATGACCTCTGCTCTACGTTGTTCCAAAAGTGAGTTGGAGCCATTGTTCAGTCTGGCTGTTGTAGCTTGTCTCTGGATTAAAGCTTTCATAATCAGGACATTCATCGTGGCAATGATGAGCAAAGGTGCGAAGGAATAGAGCAGTCCCATTGAGAATACATATATATCAGGTACTCCTAAAAATAGGCAACGATTGTGCATTTGTCCATTGACAATTACTTTCTCTAATACAATATACATGCTCACAGGGGATATGAATGCTATATTCAAAACGACAATAAGAGTAATCGCTAAAGCATTTCTCCTATGTGAGAACCATTGGATAGCTTTTAAGGGGTACGAGATTGATATATATCTCTCTATACTCACAGCTACCAAGAGATGACTTGATATTGACGCTGAAATTATTGAAATTGAAACGTTTGCTCCACATCCAATAATATCTCTGTTATGAAATGCACCATTGGTTGCAATTGGTAGCAAGGTTCCGCAGCATCCAAATATGCAATGCACACTGTCAATTAAAGCCAGGGCAGTGAGGCATTTAAAGAATGGATTTCTTCTCAGAGACTTTTGGAGTGTCACACACATTGAAAGACTGTTTCCGATTATCCCCAGCACCAGAATGACGATTGTCCCAACAAGAGCAGTCCAGTAAGAATCTCTGCATGTTCCATAGAACAGGTCTGAGGGAAAAGTCTCTTTTCCTAAACCACTCGAGCAATTTTCCTGTATGCAAGTCGATGAGTTCAGTCCACTAACCATTGTTGGCAAATATTGTCTCTGTGGTTTAATGGATTACTTGTGCTCTCTCTATGACCCCTGTAGTATTTCCTAGTGTTGTGGATCTTGCATACCCTCCAGACTGCTTTTGCAATTGGTTTTACTATTTTGCGAGACCTGTGTAGAAATATATTGCCGGTTATGATTGGGTTACTCAAATCACGCCCCTTAACAGCGAATGATATCTGAGTCACCTAGTAACACCGTGGCATATTAATTAACCTTCAATGTCGCCACAAGCTGCTTGTCTGAGACATGGCATGCATACTTATTTAATATATGTGAGGGATAACCAACAAGGACGGGGGAAGAACACAATGGCAATAAGAGAATCAAGGGTGAGAGAGTGAGAGAATCTTTAAAGATGTCAGAGAGAGAACAAATATTTTGGAAAAGAGAACCAAGATGAGGATCTGAATTTTAATTCTCAATTGTTCATATTCTAAAACGTTGCGGCTAATGCCCCATTTTTCAATTATCTCTTCCCTGCTTTCTATAAGCCTCACCGTCTTCAACAAATCACCAAAAAGCTTAATCCCACTTTCGAACCACCAACTATTTGTTTGGCATATTTTGGAATTGTGCCATATGGGCATAGTGCATGTTTCAGAAATGTTTTTTTTTATAATTCTCTGCAAAGCAGATGTTTAATTGCCTTTCAACACCATCTTATTTCAAAAGTTTTAATAATACGATTGAGAAAGATAGTCAATAATAATCAATAATAACTATCGAGTATGTAATAACAATTCAATAAAATTACAATATCGATAATATCGAAAAATTGTGTAACCTCCTCTCACTCTCAATAAACCAAAGGAAATATCAAGACATAATTAACTACTGTTTTATGTGGTCCCATTTTAAGAAAAAACTGACTTCTTCATCCCCTGTCATTATATAAGTCCTTTCTTTTATCTTCGTATTAGTATTCTTTTTACATGGATAATGTTTGGAAGTCTGATACCTTGTCTCTTCCTAGAAATTACTTCTTTGGTGACCATAATCATTGCATTGATTGTTTTTTTTTTACATCTACACAAGATATTTTCTAGACATCTGACAGTATTATATCTATCTATATGTTTCCTGATCCGTAATTCCACTTGTTTCCATAAATTAATCACGCGAGTACATTAAAAAAGGCTTGCAAGGTTTCAACTTCTATACATTGGGCACACGTCAGAGTTGCTACCAAATCCATTTTGAATAACTATGCATTTGTTGTTACTCTATGATGTGCCAATTTAAATTGAATAAATCTAACAAAGGTATCATTGTTTGTACGATAATTAATTCCGAAAGAATTTGCAACTAAACTGTAATCAATTTCATTATTCAGTTTGGTTGTCCACTTAGATCGAACCTCGTTAATAGCATTGATGTTGCTCAATAACTGTTTGTAAACATTTGCAAAAGCTTTATATGAAATCCTGATTATGTTTAAAATGAGTGGTAATTTTGGACCAATTAATGTCAGCTTATTGAACGTATTTTTTCTAACCTTTTTCTTACCATATATATCAATTTATCATCATCTATACATTGATGGCAATATGAAAAACTTTATGCCTCTTTACATTTGTTTTAATAGCTAATATGTAATATAGCCAGATCAAATCTTTGGCTGATTCTTTAAGTTTGTTCAAATGAACATCTCCAAAAATTAAAAGGTGATCCAACCCATATTGTATTAAAAATATTGTTAAATTCTCTCATGAATATCTATTTCACATATAATTATCAGCATCTTGGGTACCGTTTCGAAATCTTGCCTTTTTTTCGGCATTTTGTCTCTCAATCTCCTCTTTTCGCCATCTTGGTACTCCCCAGCTGTTTTGGTTCTCCCTCGTATATCTTGGAATGAATATGCTAAGGGCATGCCATACAAGTGATAGGAAAATTAAAAACAACAGGGAACTGTTCCACATTGGCAGTATTAGGCTACCCCTGTGAGGAGTAACTGAGGACACGGCGGTGCACCTACCTGGGTATTAATCGTATTATAAAAATATTCTTAAATGGCTCAGGGAGATTAAACTGAAATTAATAATGATGAGCAGAGGGGGACGAGTTGGCACTGTGCCAGGTATGTACTGGATGATGTCTGCTCTCATCTCAGCTCTTGATGGTTGTAATCAACAGCCAGCCACTTAATAAATATCATGTTACACACACAAATCCTAATTCAAAATGTAACAAGTGCGTCCTGTTTTTATCATAGCCTCACCTGCACAGGATGGACAACTGCCTTTCCTGTTCATTGTGTGAATTTGATGATCTGAAGCTTTTCATAATTTTCCGAATCTTAACCCTTCCAATGCTGAGCCTGCTTTCGTCCAAAGCACAAGGAAGCAAAGGATTTTGAAAAACATCTGAACCCTGGCTTGCTGGTATTCATTGGAAAGCTCTTGCTGAGTACTCTCAGATGAGTACCCATTTGCCAGGGTTTCAGTAATGTTTCAGGTTTTTTTGCATCATTTTGTATTGATCAAATTAGCCACCAGCAGCATAAGGGTTAATTGAAGGATGGTTTCAGATAGGTATATTCCGGGAATTTCAAATTAACAGGATTTACAATAGCCAAATACTTTTCATTATCACCTGCTCTGCTGTAGTTATCTATGCTGATTGGTCGATAGGTGACAGACCTGGAGCCGTTCACGCTTTGTATATTCAATATCGAACTGCAGAATTCAATACTTCCACCTGGGCCACCTTTTTAATTGATATCACCACTTGGCCATTAATCTGACCACTAGAGGTCACCAGCCTCGCTCTGGCTTCCAAAGTTATTAAAAAATTATGAGACATTCTTACCATCAAAGAGCAAGTGATACATTCGTTACAACCTGTTGGAAAGTGAGGTCCAGCCTGCTATCCACCCTCAGTCATCCAGATCCCATTCGGCTCCATCTCGTGGGATCTGGAAGAGTAGGGTTAGCTATCAGGCCGGACAGCACTTTCCAAAAATGGATAACTAATATTGCCATGTTCCTGAGTGATCTCCAAACAGACCAAGTATATTTCCATCCTACCTGACAGCTGAGGAGGTTTGCCAATACTAACATTACACTATCCAATAGTTAACCATCCGTCCATGGATATTGGCTAATAAATTACAAAAAATAATCATTGTTTTAATATGGATGTATTTGTATAATATCCAATAATATTTTTGATGTATCTTTGAATTCGTATTTTCATACATATATATATATATATATATATATATATATATATATATATATATATATATATATATATATATATATATATATATATATATATATATATATATATATATATATATATATATATATATTAACAGCCGCATATTCCAATCAAGGCTGTCACCTGGGGAGCTTTCCAGTTAGTAAAGTTTCATTTAACAATCCAAATCATCTAGCACAGAACCCATTGATTCGCCTAGACAGGTATTCGAGGGTCATTAATGGTTATAATCTGAAAGGGAATATATCTACAATATATTCACGTTTTGTACCTGCAAAATATATTGTGTAATTACTTGTCCGGACTGTAGGTTTTAAGGATCCACACAATAATTATCTACTAATGAATATCGCAGTTACAATCCGATACTCAATATAACGATCCATATAATTGCCCTAAACTATTCCATACATACATACATACATACATACATACATACATAACTACATACATACATACATACAATGCAAACATACATACATACATACACACACACATATACATACATACATACATACATACATACATACATACATACATACATATAAACACACCGCCTACACACACACATACATACATACATACATACACTCACACACACGCACACATACACATACACATCTACATACATACATACATACATAAATACATACATACATACATACATAAATACATACATACATACATACTAAAATACTAAAATGCTAAAATACTACCTTCATTACCCCCTATCAAGTCATTATTACATTTCCACCAAAAATAAGCGAGGAAAGGAAGAACAATATACTGGAGTATGTTACATCCGTGCAAGGCTTTTTACTCGAGGCAGGCTAACTGTGACTATCGGCCACGGGTACCTATTTGCCCTTTCCATCTTTTATTTCGTAATCTGAATGCATTGATTTCAAGAGGGGTAAACGAATATGAAGGCAGATCTTTATCTGGGAGCAACTCTCGTATTCAGTAATGACCTCGTCATTAAGTGTGAAAAGTTAAAAAAATTATATATTGTGAGCGCCACCTGTAGGCTTGGCTAATTTTGCCATACTTTCTTGTAGCGCCGACATTTAATTTCTGCACTAACTGCGTGGGCAGCCCGGGCACAATACACGACAGCACTACCGACTGCCACCCAGTTTCCAGGGCATGGATGCATGGGCGACCTCATACACAAGATACGTGGGTCATCGTGTCATGTTATCCCGTGGGTGTTTGTACAACCAGGCACTGGTAGACGCCCGGTCAACTTGTGCAATACTTCAATGTCCATACTGTACGAAAAACATCCTAGCTTACTCTATCATGAAAACATGCTGAGAGGGACCATACGTCTGTTCGCCTTTTTTGAAGTCTAGTTTTTCCCATCCGGAATGCTAGTAACACCTTAAAGGGTTATATCCACATACATCTAGATTAGGTTTATACACATAAATATATTGGTCATATATGTATATATATATATATATATATATATATATATATATATATATATATATATATATATATATATATATATATATATATATATATATATATATATATATATATATATATATATATATATATAAATATATAAATATATATATATACATATATATATATATATATGCAATATATATATATATATATATATATATATATATATATATATATATATATATATATATATATACATATATATATATATATATATATACATATATACATATATATATACATATATACATATATACATATATATATATATATATATATATATATATATATGTATATATATGTATATATATGTATATATATATATATATATATATATATATATATATATATATATATATATATATATATATATATATATATATATATATATATATATATATATATATATATATATATATATATATATATATATATATATATATATATATATATATATATATATATATATATATATATATATATATATATATATATATATATATATATATATATATAGATTTATAATAAACATTTCCACAGTTGTGAAGTTGGGAATATCTTCGAGAAAAAATCTATAGTTTAATGGATGTAAGTAATGCCTAGCCTTCATATAAAAATTGAGATCTGTAAAGTTTAATGGGTGTAAGTATTAATTTATATCTGTTGATGAAGGAAATGTTATATTAAGTTCCCTATGACGTTGGTTTTGTCACTTGCATGCACACTTGCTGCACATGACTATTACTTTATGCATTTACCTTCTATCTGCCCTTTCACACGTCCCTACGTGCTGATCAGTGCCCTGTCCATGCACCTTCCACCTGTACTTTGTGCTTGGATCCGGGCGCACGGATCCTTACTACATCGACAATTTCTACTCCTCCTGCGGCCTTTAGCGCCCTGCCGCAACACTTGCCTTCCCCCTTCTCTGTAATTGTACTGTCCTATCTGGATCTCGTGTGGATTGTTTTACAGCTGTATGTGTACTGTAC
>CAWWDR010000034.1:0-78504 GCA_963942565.1 Maea johnstoni
ATATATACATATATATATATATATATATATACTTACATACATACGTATATACATTCACATACATTCACACATACACACACACACACGTTTGATGTAAAGTTGCAGGGTCGGTCCGAACGGAACATATCTAGATCAAATGTGCGACCCTTTCGGCTTTCCCTCGCAAACCAACTAGCCGTTGGGGCCTTCACCGCCGCGTGCGCTCGTGGAGGTGTTTCCCCGTCACGTGGCATTTTAATTATGCAAGGGGATTCCACTCACAAGTTTCCATGACGCCATCCATATTTCGACTGCGCGGATAGATCCTCTACCGACCTTCACCTGCGAGCCGCTTCACTGGATCATGACAGTGTCAGGTATGCTGCTGACGTCACAGACTAGGGTTTCGTGTCTCAGACGTCACGAGCCTTGAGATAAAAATAGCCTCACAGCACAATAGGGAGCCTCTGAGATGTGTATAAATAGCGGAGGGGAAACCCCTTAGGTATCCACAACAGTCTGAGCATCAACCCGAGTTGCAGGAAACAGACGGATTGCAGAAGGCTCCATCCATTCATTGGGAAGGAAGACTGAAGTCGTCAGGTAAGTTGGTTTTTCTTGATTTGTTGTTTACATATGGATGGTTTAGCGCTTTAATGCTCACGGCGGCCAAAAGAGTCCTGACATTTTTGATAATATTTTTCAAGCAAAAGCATTTTCTAGAAAATATTTCAAGGAGAAATGTTAATCAAAAGCCAAACAACAAATCTCTTTCAAATAGTTTGTGAACTTGTGCTTTATCCTGAAGTTATTTTTCAACAGCATTGTTTTATAAAATATTTAAGGAGAAATGTTGATCAAAAGCCAAACAACAACTCTCTTTCAAATATTTTGTGAACTTGTGCTTTATCCTGAAGTTATTTTCAAAGTATGAGAGTAGCAGGCGATGTTTTCTGGAGGAACTCTGAGTATGAATGGGTTAAACATCACACCTTTCTGGTATGGGGGAATATAAATGATAAGTTGCATTCGTAGATTGTAAAATATTATATTCAACTATCAGTAGTAGTGCAAAATGTTTTACACTGCAATAGCTATGGCGGTGGCTATTCCTCCAGTACATTTACATTTCATTTTAACCTTTTCAATGTATCATTTTGCGCAAAATTTATATTGTGTGCTTTGAAAATAAGATATTAACTTTAATTCCAATAGCGAAAAAGTTCAATTATGATTTTATGTGTGTTATGGTTTACGATTCGGAGTCAAAAATTATTGTTTATCAGGAACTTGCTTAATTTGTATTAGATACATGCACAGATCCATGTCTCCTAACGCACATAGAGCGGACACGTTCGCAGGTTTGATAAGCGTATATGCTTTCCAGTTTAACTTTTCTTTCCTTAGCAACGTTGTACAGCAACGTCTCCTAAGCCATAGGTGTTCAGTAACCTCTCATTAGACGTGTGTTCATTAAACCCTTCTTAGCCATATGTGTTCAGTAACCTCTCCTCAGCCATAGGTGTTCAGTAACATCTCCTCAGCCATAGGTGTTCAGTAACCTCTCCTCAGCCATAGGTGTTCAGTAACATCTCCTCAGCCATAGGTGTTTAGTAACCTCTCCTCAGACATAGGTGTTCAGTAACCTGTTCTTAGCCATAGGTGTTCAGTAACCTCCCCTTAGGCATAGGTGTTCAGTAACCTCTCCTCCGTCATAGGTGTTCAGTAACCTCTTCTAAGGCATAGGTATTCAGTAACCTCTTCTAAGGCGTAGGTGTTCAGTAACCTCCCCTTAGGCATAGGTGCTCAGTAACCTCTTCTAAGGCATAGGTATTCAGTAACCTCTTCTAAGGCGTAGGTGTTCAGTAACCTCTCCTTAGCCATAGGTGTTCAGTAACCTCCCCTTAGCCATAGGTGTTCAGTAACCTCCCCTTAGGCATAGGTGTTCAGTAACCTCTCCTTAGGCATAGGTGTTCAATAACCTCTCCTCGGGCATAGGTGTTCAGTAACATCTCCTCAGCCATAGGTGTTCAGTAACCTCTCCTCAGCCATAGGTGTACAGTAACCTCTCCTTAGGCATAGGTGTTCAGTAACTTCTCCTTAGCCATAAGTGTTCAGTAACCTCTCCTCAGCCATAGGTGTTCAGTAACCTCTCCTTAGGCATAGGTGTTCAGTAACCTCTTCTTAGGCATAGGTGTTCAGTAACCTCTTAGCCATATAGGTGTTAGAAAACTTTTTCTTGGGTATACGTGTTCAGTAACCACTCCTTATGGCACAGGTGTTCATAAACCTCTTCTTAGCCATAGGTGTTCATTAACCTCTTCTTAGGTATGAGTGTTCAGTAATCTTTTCTTAGTTGAACATATATTTACTCCTGGCTTTCTTGTCTTTTTCAGATTGTTTTGGTAATAATAATCATCTCGTGAGAGGATGATTCTGCGGCTTGCCGTACTGGTGTGTGTCTGCGCTGCGCTGGCAGCGGCTCTGCAAGAGAAACTGTCAGAGGAAGAACTCAGTCAGCTGCAGAATAGCGACATCAACGTGGAAGGTGAGCAATCCTCGCAATTACACCTTGTGCGCCGTGAGAAGCGGGATGCTGATGAGAGTGATGAGATGCAGAGATGGCGGCGTGGCGGCAGGTATAGAGGCAGACAGCAGATGAGGAATGGCGGAGATGGATCTGAGGGTGACTCATCTGAGCCTTCTAGACATCCCCACCACCACAGAGGGCACGGAGGTCCACCCAGAAGGCGCCCGCGACCTACAGGCGATACACCAACTGGCGGACACTCTGGGCGCAGGCATGGCCACGGGCGCCCACGGCCAACAGGGCACCCCAACGTCACCGGGCGACCACATCATCATGGCAACGACTCTCATTCTGGCGAGCACGGTGGTCACTCTGGGCGCAGGCATGGCCATGGGCGACCACGACCAACAGGGCACCCTAACGTCACTGGTCATCCCCACCCCCATCCCCGACCCACCGGTCACCCTGGCTTCACAGGGAGCCCACGCCCTACACCAACTGGGAGTTCCACAGACGATCTTGAAATGCTGAGCCGACGATTACGAAGAGCATATGGTAGTGAAGAAGATGATGATGATAAAGACAGTGAAGCCAGTAATGGCAGTGATGATTACAGTGATAATGATGATGATGATGATGATGATGATGATGATGATAGTGTTGATAGCGATGACGGTTCTGATTCTGATGCATCCTCTCCTAGAAGGCCTAGACGGCCACGCCCAACAGGTCATCCCAAGTTCCCTAGACGTCCTCGTCCCACGGGCCGACCACGCCCACGCCCAACAGGCCTGCCAAACGTCACCGGTCAACCTGGTCAACGGCGCAGAAACCGTCCTCGTCCCACTGGTCAACCCCGCGTCACAGGTGAACCAAGGCCTACTGGTGGCCCCAGCGACAGAGATGATGATGATACCCCACGTCGCCCCCGCCCCACGGGCAGACCTCGTGGTGGACGGGGTGGTCGTAGAGGGAATGGTGGTCGTAGAGGTAATGGCGGTCGCAGGGGAGGAGGACGTGGCGACCGCGGATCTAGGAGAGGTCGCAGAAGTCTTTATGGAATAATTCAAGACTTCGCCAATATGTTTTAAAAACTGCCAGTTAGATAATTATCAAAAGTTTGGTAAAGTCAGCCATGCAACGCTAAGAGTAAAATACGATACGTAAACCGTAATCGAGAGCCAAGTTTGTCTTCCTTAATCGGTCTTGCAATTCTGTGAGGAAAGCATGTATGTATGTATGTAGGCATATGTATGCATGTATATCTATGCATGCATATATGTGTATCTATGTGTGTGTTTAACCGTACTAAAATATAGGTCACTGTGTTTTAGGTAAAAATTGAAATGAAATCAAAGAACTGCCATAAACATCCGCTGTATTGCAGATACAACCCACGCAAGTTAGGGTATGACTCAATTTTCTATACTCTACAGTACCTAATACCAGCTAGTGTGCCAAAGTTCTGAATTGTATAATGTTATATCTGAATATCATGTGCTGGTCGCATGTTATTCAGTGTAGATGCTATTGCTTATAAGATATGTACTGCAGGAAAATTATCACTTTGTTCATAAATAAACATTGACGTGTAAGTTTCTGTTGTTGTTTTTTCGTGCGTTAAATGCGTTTGTTGAAAATTTTAAACCTAGAAATGACGTGACACCACGTTGTCCAGTGAGCATTTAGACGTAATAGTCGGTAAAACACATTGAATGTCTTCTTCCAAATATGACTCCAAAACACACTGGCACAGAATGGCTAGAAATCTGTCATTTGTCTTTATCTCAATGGTGCATCCAGGGTGATTTTGATATTTGGAATGTGACATCTGTGTCCATGGCCAATTATTTTGATAGAGCAATTTGGCCTTGAGATGACATTGAAAAAAGATTTGTGCAAATTGATATTTTAGGCTGCCTTTTTTGCCTAATTTCAAAAGAAAATCAGAAATCTGATATGAGAGAAGTTCCAAGCAGACCTTTTACCAAAGGTGAGGTTTACAACGCAATTAGTAGGCTCACCATTTGAAAAGCTTGTGGTGCCGACAATATACCTGCCGAACACATTATTTATGGCAGTATTGTATTGTATGTTTATTGACTACGCACAGAGGCGCAAAATCACACAAAGTACAAAAGATGAAACATAGGAAAAGGTTACAAAACCAACATAAAGACATAACATAGGATAAGTAAATAAACATAAAATACAAAAGAGGTTTTAAAGAAGACCTCACGCACTTAAGGTGCACAAATATAACCAAATTTAAATAATAAAATGAACAAAACACTAAGAGCAGACATTGGGAGACTGCTATCGAAACTGGCTCAAATTTTACATTGTGTTCTACTCGCAGAGAAGAGGCTTTAGATTAACCAGCTGGGATGTAAGATTAGTAGGCTCCACCATTAAAAAGCTTGTGGTGCCGACACTATACCTGACGAACACATTATTTATGGCAGTGAAAACCTGCTTTATCACATGTATGTAACGTCATAGTAGCACATCCCAGATAACTTAAAGGTTGGTAATCAGATCCCTTTGTATGAAGGTAAAAACCAACGTAGTATGAGTACTGATAGCTACCGAGGTATCACCTTGTTGAAAAACTTCAATAAGGTATATGAAATTCTCGTTTGGAATCGTTTAGACAAATGATGGTCAGGCAATAAGTTTGAATCTCTTGGAATAAAATATGACACTTTAGAAATGGATCAGATAACATAAATAAATTTGGAGAGTAGAATAAAAAAGATGAGGAGTTTATTCTATATTTGGACCCCCAGAAATTTAACTCTGTTTGGGATGGTAACTATTGTTAAAAGTCTTCTGATCTCCAAGTTTACACATATCCTGCTGTCTCTTCCAAACCCTTAAACACAAACCCTACATGAAATTTAATGTTTACTCAAAAACATTTATAGAAAAACAAACGCCCAAAATATGGGGCTGAAATTTTAGAACGGAACCAATCAGATGGGAGACTAGGTTATCCTAAAGTTGCTGACTTTAATGATGCCTTAAAGATATCTTGGATTAAGCTGACTTATATGGGAGGGATGAAGAGTACTCCCTAAAGTATACAGTCTTGATAGAGCTACTAGTACTTTGTTGTGCAAAATATGTTGATAAGATATTTTTAAAAGTAGAAACCGTGTTTTGGAAAGATTTTCTGCTTGCTCTGCAAAAGTTTTATCAAAAATGTTCACCTCCGTCAATTGAAAAATTTAGGATAGTGCCCTTATGATATAAAGGTATAGGAAATTTGATTTTAACGAATAAGTGGCTAGGAAACTATTGCAGGTCAAAGATGTATTAGACTCTGTAAGTAAACTAGTTAAAAGAACTCATTTAAATGATATGTATAATATTCAATATAGTTTCTTGGAATATGGACAACGAAACAATTTTAGCAAGTTTAATCATCACAGGAAACAAGCAATAGGTCCAGACCTGCCACTTTTATTATCATTGGTTTAATGTTCAAATAAAGGCTGTTCCAATATTTGCAAATGAATGAAAGGACGAAATGACAATCTTCTACAAAACTTTTAGGATTGTTGGTCCTTAAAACTTAATGAATATATACAGTTTCATTATGTTAAAAGTACTTTCCGAATGAGTTTTCATGTTACATTGGATACATCCCCAAGACTAGTACACTTTAAGCTAATTCATAATAGAGTGGTGACCAATATGATTCCTTTTAATGAATCTGGTTTATTCACCAAGATGCTTATTTTGTAATAGAGAAGATACCATTGTTCATGCTTTTCTTGAATGTGAAAATGTTACCAGATTATAGTAGTGATATATGTGGTGCTATAAGCCTGGTCCTGTGCTCCTTAATTGAGTAATACTTTTTAAACAAATAGATAAAACAATTGAAAGTCAGTTTTTTTTCAGTTATACTGACCTTTGGATAGGGTTATTATAATTACATTGCACTGACCTTTGTATTAGCAATCAGATTTGCCTTCAGAGACAACTAAAATTTCTTTTTAGTTTTCTCTGAAGACTATTACAACCATCTTGAGAACTGAACCACTCACAAATCTTTTTCAAACTTATATCATATTTACCCTCTTGTTATACATATATATACCGTTATGAAGCACTGCTATAACTAGCAGGGTTTTTAGAATCAAGGTAAATAGTTAAAAGATAATTGTCAATGTCTTTCACCGATGGAGTCATTTTTTAAACGCACTTTCCTGTGATTGAAATCTGAGTGAACCAAACAAATCTCACCAAAAAACTTAGTTTAGGTATTTTATTTTGAAATCTGATTGCTAATACAAAGGTCACTGCAATGTAAATATAATTACCCTGTCAACAGGTCAATTGTCAGATTAGTTGTAATTACCCTGTCCACAGGTCATTATAACTGATAAACAAAAAACTGACCTTTACTTGTTTTATCTATATGTTTAAAGTTCATTTGATCGAATGCAGTCCATTGAGACAGTCTTCTTGACCACACTATCAGATTGGCAAGAGTTAACATCTAGGGCACAAGAGGAAATCGGCCAAGGTATCCCTATATACTTTCAAGACATCTACGAACAGTTTGGCGTAGAGGAAGACGGTATCATCAGTGTGCCTCAGCTTAGAAGGGTCGAGAGCAAATTCTTTGAGTTCATGGGAATGATGCGAGAAATTTTAGTCCACGCCTCTACAAGAATCATTGAAGAAAATGAACAAGAACAACATTAAGTTATCTTTACGTATGAACCTGCCAGATTGACATCTATATAACATAGGAAACTTGTACCAAATTACAACGATACGCAACATTCCATCACAACAGTGTTTCATTCATAAGTAAGACCTTCCCTTCGATATACAGTAAATCTACCACGTGTACGACAACCGACTACACTGTACACAAAAATCGACATTACTACTGGAACAACAAAGCTAAGATATATAACAATGTAGGGTATCATACTGGTATTCATCTATTCAAATAGCGTTTCAACTGAGTTTATACTTCGGAATGGGCTTTCAACAACGAGAAAAAAGGAATCCATACTAAAATGAACAATCATGAGGTCAACACCCGCCATTACCGTTTACCCAAATGAGATCTACATATACCGAAATGCGATAGACTATAACAACAGGAGAGACCAGCCCCATCCGTGATTAACAACTAACTTGGAGATATATGGATTAGGAACCACAGATTTGGGAATAGCACAAGATCAAGAAAGATAAGGAGCAGCTCCGGGTTTGTGTATTATTTAGGTCTGATGCTTGCAAAGTAACTAAGTTTCCATATTTGATTGTATTTTTATGTTAGACCATATCTATTTATGTTAGATCCAGCAACTTCTCTATTACTAGCATTAAAATATACATAACCATTTCTCAGAATGATCTCATACACATGCTCGGAGTTGCTTGATCTTATATTGGCTACTTTCATAAAATATCCTAAATGTATTGTTACCATTATGTGTGTTACTTTTTTGCTATTGTCAATGGTCAATGGTAAATTTGAATAAGCTATGGACAACTTTATACCTCACCATATACAACCCCTTTTGGAAACACATTAACTATCTACTGGATATACTTTGCTTATGTCTCCTATTATATTGGTTAACAAAATTGATTTATCTACTATCCACAATATAGTCTACCTAATAGACATTGTCAATTGGTGAATTCAATTAATTTAATAAATACATGATTCACCAACAATGTCACTATTCTTGGGAAACACATTACCATATATTTATACACATATTGCTTGTGCCCTCTCCAAAAACTTAAAAAATTGAGGTATATAGGTAAAATAGTTTCCATATTAGATTTTATATATTTCCAAACATGATATTAATTTAACCCCATAAAATACAGTTAAGCATTAAAAACTCTTTGAGAACATTCGAATAGGTTATCTTTTCCTCGAGTAGATGAAGGACACTATGTTGTATGGGATGGTCTCATTATATCTACATTACTAGAATTATCTATCTACTGAATACCTGGTATGAATATAGGAAAGATGTTTTTGCCTTTATTATAATGTGTCCAGACAGGTTGAACATGTTTAAAAAGATCATTCCTTAGTCTCATACTCTTAATACTTACCTGGCTTACAGATACCTAGTTCATTATCACTAATAAAACTCATAAGAATCATAGATTAAATTTTTTAAATCTTTCTTATAAGAAAACTTTCTTCAGAATTATTTATCTACTGAATACCTGGTATGAATATAGGAAAGATGTTTTTGCCTTTATTATAATGTGTCCAGACAGGTTGAACATGTTTAAAAAGATCATTCCTTAGTCTCATACTCTTAATACTTACCTGGCTTACAGATACCTAGTTCATTATCACTAATAAAACTCATAAGAATCATAGATTAAATTTTTTAAATCTTTCTTATAAGAAAACTTTCTTCAGAATTATTTATCTACTGAATACCTGGCATGAATATAGGAAAGATGTTTTTGCCTTTATTATAATGTGTCCAGACAGGTTGAACATGTTTAAAAAGATCATTCCTTAGTCTCATACTCTTAATACTTAACTGGCTTACAGATACCTAGTTCATTACCACTAATAAAATTCATAAGAATCATAGATTATTATTATTATTATTATTATTATTATTTTTTTTAAATCTTTCCTATAAGAAAACTTTCTTCAGAATTATCTATCTACTGAATACCTGGTATGAATATAGGAAAGATGTTTTTGCCTCTATTATAATGTGTCCAGACAGGTTGAATATGTTTAAAAATTTCATTCCTTTGTCTCATACTTTTGATACTTACCTGGCTTACAGATACCTAGTTCATTATCACTAATAAAACTCATAAGAATCATATATTAATAATTTTAAATCTTTCCTATAAGAAAACTTTCCTCAGACTTTTCGAATTATATAGCTGATGGAACCCTGATAACGTATTGTTGTTGACACAAACAATCAGTTCTATCTTTTCTGAATCACATGTGTATTGGGCATAACTTATAACATTTCACAATACAACATTCTCTCTGATATATTATATGAAATATTACTTGGACAAATGTATAAAGGTCTTTTGAGTATCAAAACTCATGACATATTCATGGACACATATTTACAACCCTTTTGTATGCCTGTTAGATTGGGAAGGTGTACATATATAATAAAAGGCAAAGCCATGACTTATTATTGTATACATAAGCCACAGTGTGCACTTTCCCTCTACTACCCATATACACCTCTACTCTATTGGATGGTAAAGCTTCATTTCAAACTATAACTTAATACAAACTATATTCTATATGTATAGCCATATATGCCAAAGATATTCACTGACTCAAGGATAATACAACATTACACTATAAAGTTTAAAAATTAAAAAAAAGAATTTTTTTTTTTTTTCTACTTCTTTCTTCTCTTCTATCTCTTACATTGGCACTTTTTTTCTCATTACTTATACTTATCTCCACTATGTGAATCTGGCAGGTTCCATCTCTTGATATAATTTAAAACAAGCCATACTATAGGTGTATAGTTATACCAGCAAAATTTTGAATACAACATTACATCGGATGATGTGGAGTCATTACTGCATACAGTTAACATACAGTTAACAAGAAGTTAACATACAGTTAACAGAAAGTTGATGTGAAGTAAAAAGTACAGAAAGTTAACAAGGCACATCTCTTGTTATTGAGTGTGCCCTGTTGGTATAGTAATCACACATATGTGATTCTCGGTTTTTGTTTTCAATTATTTTTGTATATGTGAGAGGGGAACAATTTAAATTGATGTTTAATTATTTAATCTTTTTACTCTTTTTTTTCTTCGATTAATGTGAACATTCTCGTAGTGTTTAACGGGAGTTCTACTATCGAACACTTACATCTTCTGGAGTATAGAGATAAGTGATTTGCATAGTATAACACTTCCTAGCTAGTACAAACCCATTCACAGAGTGAATAAGGGTAGTGTTATTAACTAGCTGAACTATTAAGTTTTTACTATTTTGTTTATAGTTTCAGTTTTGTTCGGGGTTTTACCTTCTGTTAATTTAGTGCCCCAAGACAGGGGTACTAGGGATAAGGGCATCTCTGAACATTGTTCAGCCCATTTTGGGTACAAGAGTGAGGGTAGAGTGAGTTCTTTGTCAGGGGTTTCACTTGAATTCTACCCGGTTCAGGTTAGGTACGCATATAATCATACAGTCTTGAGATACTAAAGGACCACTTGGTATAATGATGGTTCAAAACCAATTAGGATACACACTGTGTTATGATGAACCAGTTGCCTTGGAACTTGAAGTATCTAATGTAAGGAACATGTATAAGTTATATTTATTGATGATTGTCGACTATCTATTACTTAGTGCTGCTTCAAAGGTTGAAGTACCGATTATATTGATAATGTACAACTTTTGTTTGAATATGATTATATGTGGTACTGTGTTATTGTGGAAGGAAAGAGTTGCAATAATACTAGGTATCTACCAAATAGTGTCAATAGTATATGCTACATTTATTTATACTCAGCGTATTGGGATGGCCCGCACATTCTAACTATCAACATATGGACCACACCTACAAAAAGAAAACAATCTCACTTTCGAAATTTCAATATGAATTACACAATATGGCTAAAGTTTTAATAGAATCCATAAATTGCAGGGGCTTAAGGGATAGAGAAAAAAGACTGGACATTTTTCACAAAGCACAGAAAGAACACATAAATATATTATGCCTTCAAGAAACCCACTTAAAATCAGAAGATTTAAATAACATCAAGGATGATTGGAATGCCAACCATTTTATATCGGGAAAGGACACTAATGCAGGGGGAGTAATGATAATTATAGAAGACAATTTTGAATTTAATATACATAGTAAAGTTGAGGATAGTGAAGGAAGATTTATTATTTTAGACATGGAAATTATAGACGTTGCTAGACTACTCTTAGTTAACATATACGCACCAAACGAAGACGACCCAAAATTTTTCACCAATATCTTTTCGAATATTGAGGACTCAGACACAAAAAACATAATAATTGTAGGGGACTGGAATCTGGTCTTAGATTTTGACAAAGACACTATAAATTATAAAAAACACAATAACCCGAAATCAAGGAAAATAGTACAACACCATATAGAAAAATTAGATTTATTAGACATATGGCGAACAACACATGACAACATAAGACAATATACTTGGAGACAGAACTTTTATAAAAAATTCGCAAGACTGGATTTCTTTTTGGTAACTGAATCGCTCTTGGACATTTATGCTGACTCAAAAATTAAATCAAGTTATAGGTCTGACCATAATCCTATACAACTACAACTTTATATAAGTAAAACAAAAAAAGGTAAAGGTGTCTGGAAAATAAACAATTCACTTCTGCTAGATGAGGCTTTAACAACGACCATTAATAAAGAAATTGAGTTAACAGTTAGCATATATGCCTGCACACCATACCATCCAGACTTTGTAAAGAAATATACAACAGAAAACATTGACCTGATGATTGACATTGATCTATTCTGGGAAGTAATGCAGGCACAAATACGTGGACAGATAATGACATATGCGACTAAGAAAAAAAGACAGCAGAACATAAGGGAAAATGAACTAACTTTAGAAATTGAGTTACTCTCAAAAGAAATACATGATAAAGCTAATGACAATGAATGGATGAACGACTTTGAAAATAAACAACAAGAACTAGAAGCTTTGAGAGAATATAAATTAAAAGGGGCACTAATTAGAGCAAGATGGCAACAACTCACAATGGGTGAAAAACCGAACAAATATTTTCTAAATTTGGAAAACAGGAACTTTGTATCCAAACACATAAGGGAAATTAAGAAAGGAAACACATCAATAAAAAATCCCAAAAATATTCTTGCGGAAATGGGAAACTTTTATAAAAATCTTTACAAAGCAAAAGACACACAAGACATTAACACTACTAATTTTAGTACTATTACTAACAATTTCCCTAAATTAAACAATCCAGAAATATTAGAAATGGAAAAGGAGATTAGTGAAGAAGAACTTAAAACTATTGTGTACAAAAGTAAAAATAACAAAAGCCCAGGTCCTGATGGCTTCTCAAACGAGTTCTATAAAAAAATTTGGACACAAATTAGAATCCTTTTACTTAAACTTATGAAATTTTATCGAGCAAGAGGGGAATTGAACAAAGCACAAACAAATGGGATAATTACTTGTATACCCAAAGGGGGAAAAATTCGCAATGACTTAAAAAATTGGCGGCCTATCACCTTATTAAATTCTATCTACAAATTCTACTCAAGTATATTAGCAGAAAGAATTAAAATATATCTTCCAAAACTTATACATTTAGACCAAAAGGGATTTATAAATGGGAGATTTATTGGGGAAAACACTCGTCTAACCTACGACATTATAAATGAATGCCAACAACAAAATATAGAAGGGTTAATTATTCTAATCGATTTTTAAAAGGCCTTTGATTCCATTTCGTGGGAATTCATTTTAAAAAGCTTGGAAACATTTAATTTTGGAATAGATACAATAAAATGGGTTAGGTCATTGCAAATAAATTCAAACTCAAAAATTTTACAAAATGGGTATTTATCAGACACTATAAATCTTGGGAGGGGATGCAGGCAGGGCGACCCCATTTCGCCTTACCTGTTTGTTTTGGCAGCGGAATTTTTAGCTGAAGCTATTAGGACTAATACTAACATAGAAGGACTAACACTACACGAAAAAGAACACAAACTATCCCAATACGCTGACGACACGACACTTTTTATTAAACATAAAGAAAAATGTATCAGAAGTTGCATGGAGACTCTCTGGGAATTTCAATCGATCTCAGGCCTTAAGGTCAATACTGAAAAAACCAAAGTAATTCAAATTGGGGTAATAAGGGACAACAGGATGAGTATGTGTGAAGATCTAAAGTTGATTTGGTCACAGAAATTCACATCACTAGGCATTAATTATGACATAGAATATATGGAAAATATTACAGATTACAACATAGAGAACAAAATAAAGGAGATTACAAAAATAATAATAACATGGAGTGGTAGAAATATCACACCAATAGGGAAAGTAGCCATAATAAAAAGTTTATTAATCTCCAAATTCACACACATCCTGTTGTCCCTGCCCACACCTAGTGACGACACTATAACAACACTAGAAAATCTTTTTAAAAACTTTATATGGGGAAATAAGCCACCAAAATTTAGACTTGACATACTAGAATCCACATACAGAGAGGGGGGTTTGAAAATGACAAATATAAAAACATTTGATACTGCACTAAAGATATCTTGGTTAAAACGGCTTAAAAATGAGGATGATGGATGGGAAGAATTTCCAAGAATACTTAACATACACAAAATTATCCTTTTTGGAGATCATTACCATATGAAATTACTTAAATATACAAAAAACAAGTTTTGGAGAGATGTTATAAATGCAAGCAAAATGCTATTAAACAGTCTATCAAACATCGAAACCAAAGCAAGTAACATCCCTATATGGTTTAACAGTGGTATGAATATTGTATACAGGAAAACACGTATGGGTGAGTGATATTTTAGACTTAAATGGGGATCTATTCCTGAATGAAGAGTTATTGAATAGAGGTTTATATTTAAACTTTCTTGACTATGAACGATTGAAGTATGATATTTCTAGATTAAATATAAGAGAAAGAAGCAACATCAATTATGGCCCTCACATTCCATATATATTATTTAAAATTGGATATCAACAAAAAAGGATGTTCAAACATTTACAGGATTTTAACCAATTCGAATCATGACATTATTGATCAATCAAAAGCCAAATGGGAAAACATCTTAAACGAGGAAATAAATAACACACGAATGGAAAAAGCTTTTCAACATCTGCATAAGTTGTCAGAAGGGTCTTTTGATAAGTATATACAATTTAAAATGTTACATAGAAGAATCGTTACAAATAAAAAACTTTTAGACATGAATATCAGAGATAACAGCAAATGCCCATATTGTGATGAAGAAGTAGAAACAATTGAACATGCGTTTATTAAATGCCCTGAGGTTACAACATTGTGGAAAGACATTGAAAAATGGTTACGGGCTCATGTAGATTCCAAAATATCAATATCGGATGTTGATAAAATATTAGGTCAAGGATTGGAAAATAGTATAATAGAAAAAACAATAACAGCCACCAAAAAGGTCATATATAGAAAACGTCAACATGGTGGTAAATACAACATAAAAGAAGTGAAGAATGTACTAAGTAAACAGATGAAAGTTGAAGAATATCAAGCTAGTGTGATAGGAAATGATACTATATTTTTTAATACATGGGAGAAGGTATACGCTCGGCTATTTTGAGCTATCAAATAGCCAAAAACAATTATGTAATGTCTCTAGAGGTCTATTTGTGAATGATACATTAAGAATTATGAAATATAAATCATCTGATGCATTGAATTGAAACTATTTTGTGAATATGATATTGTATACTATGAAATAATATTTTGACTGATGCAAATAAAAATCAGCAGGTGCGAAATTAAAAAAAAAGGTTTAAAGTTCATTACTCAATTAAGGAGCACAGGACTAGGCGTATAGTATACCAGATGTAAAGCTCCCGTGCCTTATTCGCCATTCAGTTATTTGTAATTGCACTAACTACGATATTCATGACATTTCGGTTGTAATATGCTTTAGTACCCTTTGCGATAGCTAATGAGAAAAAGCGGTGAAAAGTCCTGAATTGACCAATCAGCCAGTCAGCTGTCGAGTGCTCTTGCACTGGGAGGAAGAGGTCAGAGCTACGTCCTTGTTGATTGTAAATATGGCCATGTGCGCTGCGTGCATCACACTTTTTGAGCTATGGGCTACATTTAATGACGTCACTTATCAAAAAATTCAGCGAAATAATACCGGTGTGGTGGCAGAGATATAATGGGCAATGTATCTCTGTGTGGAGAGTGTCGAGATTTGTGTGTTTCATATACCGATGTCTCCATACTGTTTGGACAAGTGGTTTATTCCATGATCTACAGTATACAATATTGATATGCATGGTATTTATCTAACACATACCCTCAAACAATCTCTTAAAGAATTACCACAAGCACACTTTCTTGCAAACGAATCACAGATTCTACTAAATGCCGCATATTTTCAATTAGATTCCTTTCCAGTCATTTAAAATGTTGCTAACAGCAGACTTAGTGATGTTATGATGAATGCACTTACATGTTGTCCATAGCGATTTTAACCTTTAAATGTGCAGTATAGCGATGACTAGTGATAGCGTTTACATAGCGATACTCGCGATATCATCATGCAAGTTTACGTTTTTTAATCTGATCATTAACGTACCGCTAATCGCCCGTGCTTGTAACGACGTGTAAGTTGTTTGTTATGATCTTTATGAACTTTCCTGTCATGTCTTTCGACAACGTCAGTATATATGAGCTACTACACTACAATCTTTCAAGCAAATTTCTTAAAGTTAAGTTAAAATATCTTGACAAAACATCTGTTGTAATTATCATAAATCTTTTGGTGTATTTAACATGTGTTCTACTGAAATGTGGCTACAATATTTTGTTGCATTGCAGAATGTTGTCACAACGACGAGCTGCATATCTCTACCCTGTTATTGATATAATATTATCAAAATCGTTAATCTTTTTATTGCTCTTTCATTGGGTATAGATGGCCCCTAAAGGTGACACAAACACAAGGTGTGCCTCATCATGCATTGGTTTCCTTTTCAAGTTTGAAATATTTTTTTATTGTCAAATCTCATCCAAATTGGACTTAAGAGGTCCAAGCAATATATGCATTTTGATAAAGGCAAGCAATAAAATGTCATGGACAATACATAAGTGTTTGACACCAACACATCAGTAGAAAAAGAGTTCGGATGTAATACTCATTAACAATAATATTGAGGAGACAGTCGCTTTAAATAAAACAATACATAAGTAGCTATCTGAAGTTTTGCTGATAAAAGGTTTGGCTTTGAAAAATAATGCGACAAAATTAAGAAATTAGTTATAAACTGGAGGCCAAACACCAAGAAATGAAGGCAGTTTCTCATTGGTTTTGGCTCAGTACTTATCAATCAGAAATACATCTTTCATAGCCATTTTAACTTGTTTTAAGTGTAGATCAGTAGAACTATTACTATTTGTGTAGATGATCATTTTTACTGTTACAATGATAATAGCAAAACAATTGTATTTTTCCTGAAGTTCCCCCAGGATAATCTCTTTTGTCTCTATTTCATGATTTGAAAAGCCAATTCTTCTTATCCATTGATCAGTATTTTTCCATATCTTAACTGATTTTTCACAATCATACAGGAGGTGTCACACTGTCTCTTTCTGATAACAAGAGCAGAACGTTCAATTTGTATGATTTTCATCTTGCATATTTCATATTTTGTGATAACCTTGTATAAGAGAAATCTGAATTGAATTAAACGAATAATCATATTCACATTGGATTGATGATTGATAATAAAAGTCTTGTCAACTTTATCATGTATGAACATTTTTCCTGTCATCTCTTTCCATTTATTATAATATCAATTAATATGCTATCCTTGCCACTATTAAAAGATGTAAACAACTTACTTACTCCCTTGGAATCCATGTTGATGATACCATTAATAAAAGTATTCACGGGAACCGTTTCGCATTTTGTCTGGGTATCTAAGGTTCCCAACTTCTTTAAGAAGTATGGGTTTTAACCCTCCCAATACTGAGGTTACTTTCATCCGAGGTACAAGATTATTTGAATATAAAGATTATTTGAAAACCATCTATACCCTGTTGTGTTGATATTTATTGGATAGCTCTCAGTGAGCATGTATCCATGTGGTAGGGTTTTCTTTCCAGGATTTTTGCATCCTTTTGTTTTGGCCAAATTAGTCACCAACAGCATAAGAGTTAAGCCTGATTGATCCATGTTGTTCCATAATGGTAAGCTTCTTACATCCATAACGTTATTAGGTCTAAAATATTGAATGATATACAATTCTGACTGCAAGCCACATTTCCAAAAAAGGGTTTTTAACAGTATCTTTCAACATTTTTGCATACATGTCACCCCTATACAACATTGATCGATACCATTCACTTTTGGAATTTGTTTCCAAATACCACTACCGAAAAGTATTCTGCATAACCATGTTATTTTTAGAGTTTGAGAAAATCAGTGTAAATTTTGAAGTTTCATCCCTCCCTCTTTTATATCTGCTTTTATTATTTCCCTTCGAAATCTTGGAGTCTTTTCATTCCATGGGCGATTAGCAACAAGGTTGTCTATTGATTGTAAGAGTTGCTTGCTAGGGCAGAGTAGAGCCAAAAGAAGGTGGGTTATCTTTGACATGACTATGCTCTTTATTACCACCACTTTACCATAAAGTGTTAATGATCTTGTTTCCCATGTTTTAATGATTGTTTCTGTTGCTTCTATTTTCATCTGGATGATATTTTTAGTAATATGTGAGTCACATCAAAGACAATACCCAATGCTTCGAATTAGGTTGTCCATTCCAAGCCGTAAATCTCTTACCAGGTCAATACTTATTTGCCCAAATGTTAATCAATTTGGTATTTTCTATAGTAATTGCAAAGTCAGACAACACCCTATACCAATGAGTTTTCTTTATGTTGCTTTTATCCATCTGTAGAAATATTGCTTTTGTTGCATTGGTTTCCTTGATAGGTGGAGCCTCTCGAAGTTACCACATATTGCAAGTCCTAAAATATTTTTTTCTAGGTGGTTTTATGGCAAAGTTTACCCATTGAAGTTGACCAGTTTTGACCATTCCCACAGGTGGTCAATTTAGAGGGGTTCCTGTTTTCGTTGTAGAAGATAAGTGCAGTCAAGAATATTCAAGTGCTTAATTTCTTAACTGATTGACGAAAATGCCAGTGAAAGCGAGGAAAGGAAAATTTATTTGATGGTGCTGTTTCACACTAATGAACAAAGAAAACACTGGTTTAGTATTGCGCCTGTGCATTTTCTCTAAAAAAGACTTCCCCCATAATAAAAAAAAGAAAAAAGCCAACCTTCGATTTAATGATCGCACATACATTGTACAGGAACACGCGAAAGGAATTGCAATTAGCACAGTTGCATTTTACTAAAGAGTCATCTTTCGTTATTTTCATTATGCCAGGAGTTTAACCGTACTGTAGGTGAAAAGTAAATGTTGCATTTGGTTTGAATTGTAGATATAATGTGATACACAAACGAAAATAAATATTCTCAATTACAATACAAATGTTGTTTAAGACGCACTATATACAGACCATTTAGCAAGTCAGATTTTCCCAGAATTTCGCAAAAAACAACTTCTTACTTTTTATGATTTTCCATTTCAATTTCATTAAAAGGCATTTATTGCAAAATCCAAAATATTGTCTATTCTACAGTATATCACGAGTGAAACCGAACTTATCCATTTTTTCTTCAACTTTTGAAGTCCCGTGCTTGTGATTCATTTTGTTTACGCCATTTCATGAAATGCTTTCACGAATAAGTGTCACGAAATGCTTTGCAGGTGACCTTCACCTGGGAGTCGCTTCACTGGATCATGACATTGTCAGGTATGCTGATGACGTCACAGACTAGGGTTTCGTGTCCCAGACGTCACGAGCATTGAGATAAAAATAGCCTCACAGCACAATAGGGAGCCTCTGAGATGTGTATAAATAGCGGAGGGGAAACCCCTTAGGTATCCACAGCAGTCTGAGCACCAAACCGAGTTGCAGGAAACAGACGGATTGCAGAAGGCTCGATCTAGTCCCTGGGAAAGAATAGTCAAGTCGTTGGGTAAGTTCCTTTTTCCTCACACAATCCTTAACCCTTCCAGTGCTAAGGGCACTTTCGTCCAAAGCAGAAGACTATTTAAACCCAGGTGTTTTTGTTTGCATCATTTGGTATCGGGCTAGATTAGCCACCAGTAGTGTATTAACCCATTAATGCTCACAGCAGCCAAAAGCAGCCTGACATTTTGATGAAATCTTGCAGGCAAAGGCATAGTTAAGAAAATATTTGATGGAGAAATGTTAATCAGGACATTACCAACAACTCTCTTTGATTTTTTTTTTCTAAAATCATCATCAATTCTAAAGTTACTTTCAAAAGCATCATAGATCCAGACGACAATTCCTGGAGGATCTCTTAAGCATTAATGGGTTAAAGGGTAAACGACGCCCAGGAATTTTTGGGCGTGCTGTATTAGAAGTGCAAGTGCACGTGCACCAAGAAGACTTGGAGCAGTTAGAGAGAAAGATGCGTCAGGCTACTCACAAGTGCAATCTGATGAAGTTTGTTGTTTACATTTGCATGGTCTAAACATCAGACACCTTTCTGGTATAAGTGAATATAAATGATAAGTTGCATTCGTATATTGTAAAATGTTTTTGTTCCACAATACGGAGGCGTGCACGGTGCTTTACACTGCAAATGCTATGGCGGTGGTTATTCCTCCATTGCTATCATCAATTACATTTTATTTCAACTTTTTCAATTCCTTTCTGTGTCATTTTGCGCAAGCTTTATATTGGCTGCCTTGAAAATAGGAGGTTAACTTTAAATCCAATAGCGAAAAAGTTCAATTATGATTTTATGTGTTTTATGGTTTACGATTCGGAGTCAAGAATGATGCTTAATCAGGAACCTGCTTTATTGGGTACATGTACTGAATCATGTTTCCTACTAAGTTAACGCACAAAGAGTGGACGCGCTTTTTCTGTTTGAGAAGCTATTTTCTTTCCAGTTCAACGCATGTGTTCAGTAACCTCTTCTTAGCATAGGTGTTCAGTGACCTCTTCTTAGCATAGGTGTTCAGTAACCTTTTCTCACTCATAGGTGTTCAGTAACCTACCGTTAGGCATTGGTGTTCAGCCCTCTCCTTAGCCATAAGTGTTTGGTAACTTTTTCTTAGGTATAAGTGTTCAGTAACCTCTTCTTGTGCAAAGGTGTTCAGTAACTTCCTCTAAGCATAGGTGTTCAGTAACCTTTTCTTACTCATAATAATAATAATAATAATAATAATAATAATAATAATAATAATAGTAATAATAATAATTGATATTTGATATAGCGCCCTTTCCACCTATAATGTCCATAGGAGTAACCTCCCGTTAGGCATTGGTGTTGAGCCCTCTCCTTAGCCATAGGTGTTTGGTAACTTTTTCTTAGGTATACGTGTTCAGTAACCACTCCTTATGGCACAGGTGTTCATAAACCTTTTCTTAGCCATAGGTGTTCATTAACCTCTTCTTAGGTATGAGTGTTCAGTAATCTTTTTTTAGTTGAACATATATTTACTTCTGTCTTTCTTGTCTTTTTCAGATTGTTTTGGTAATAATAACCATCTTGTGAGAGGATGATTTTGCGGCTTGCCCTACTGGTGTGTGTCTGCGCTGTGCTGGCAGCGGCTCAGCAAGAGAAACTGTCAGAGGAAGAACTCAGTCAGCTGCAGAATAGCGACATCAACGTGGAAGGTGAGCAATCCTCGCAATTACACCTTGTGCGCCGTGAGAAGCGGGATGCTGATGAGAGTGATGAGATGCAGAGATGGCGGCGGGGCGGCAGGTATAGAGGCAGACAGCAGATGAGGAATGGCGGAGATGGATCTGAGGGTGACTCATCTGAGGCACCTAGACATCCCCACCACCACAGAGGGCATGGAGGTCCACCCAGAAGGCGCCCGCGCCCTACAGGCGATACACCAACTGGCGGACACTCTGGGCGCAGGCATGGCCACGGGCGCCCACGACCAACAGGGCACCCCAACGTCACCGGGCGACCACATCATCATGGCAACGACTCTCATTCTGGCGAGCAGGGTGGTCACTCTGGGCGCAGGCATGGCCATGGGCGACCACGACCAACAGGGCACCCCAACGTCACCGGGCGACCACATCATCATGGCAACGACTCTCATTCTGGCGAGCAGGGTGGTCACTCTGGGCGCAGGCATGGCCATGGGCGACCACGACCAACAGGGCACCCCAACGTCACTGGTCATCCCCACCCCCATCCCCGACCCACCGGTCACCCTGGCTTCACAGGGAGCCCACGCCCTACACCAACTGGGAGTTCCACAGACGATCTTGAAATGCTGAGCCGACAATTACGAAGAGCATATGGTAGTGAAGAAAATGATGATGATGATGATGATGATGACAGTGAAGCCAGTAATGGTAGTGATGACTACAGTGATAATGATGATGATGATGATGATGATGATGATGATAGTGTTGATAGCGATGACGGTTCTGATTCTGATGCATCCTCTCCTAGAAGGCCTAGACGGCCACGCCCAACAGGTCATCCCAAGTTCCCTAGACGTCCTCGTCCCACGGGCCGACCACGTGGCACAGGCAGACCACGCCCACGCCCAACAGGCCTGCCAAACGTCACCGGTCAGCCTGGTCATCATCGCAGACATCGTCCTCGTCCCACTGGTCAACCCCGCGTCACAGGTGAACCAAGGCCTACTGGTGGCCCCAGGGACAGAGATGATGATGATACCCCACGTCGCCCCCGCCCCACGGGCAGACCTCGTGGTGGACGGGGTGGTCGTAGAGGTAATGGTGGTCGCAGGGGAGGCGGACGTGGTGACCGCGGATCTAGGAGAGGTCGCTGAAGTCTATATGGAATGATTCAAGACTTCGCCAATATGTTTTAAAAACTGCCAGTTAGATAATAATCGAAAGTTTCGTAAAGTCATCCATGCAATGATATAAGCAAAATATGATAGGTTAACCGTAATCGAGAGCCAAATTTGTCTTCCTTAATCGGTCTTGCAATTCTGTGAGGAAAGCATGTATGTATGTATGTATGTATGTATGTATGTATGTAGGCATATGTATGCATGTATATCTATGCATGCATATATGTGTATGTATGTGTGTGTTTAGCCGTACTAAAATATAGGTCACTGTGTTTTAGGTAAAAATTGAAATGAAATCAAAGAACTGCCATAAAGATCCGCTGTATTGCAGATACAACCCACGCAAGTTAGGGTATGACTCAATTTTCTTTACTCTACATTACCTAATACCAGCTAGTGTGCCAAAGTTCTGAATTGTATTATGTTATATCTGAATATCATGTGCTGTTCGCATGTTACTTAGTGTACATGCTATTGCTTATAAGATATGTTTTGCAGGAAAATATCACTTTGTTCATAAATAAAGATTGACGTGTAAGTTTCTGTTGTTGTTTTTTCGTGCGTTAAATGCGTTTGTTGAAAACACTAAACCTAGAAATGACGTGACACCACGTTGCCCAGTGAGCATTTAGACGTAATAGCCGGTAAAACACATTGAATGTCTTCTTCCAAATATGACTCCAAAACACACTGGCACAGAATGGCTTAAAATCCGTCATTTGTCTTTATCTCAATGGTGCATCCAGGGTGATTTTGATATTTGGAATGTGACATCTCTGTCCATGGCCAATTATTTTGATAGAGCAATTTGGCCTTGAGATGACATTGCAAAAAAAAGATTTGGCAAATTAATATTTTAGGCTGCCTTTTTTGCCTATTTTCAAAAGAAAATCAAAAATCGGAGATGAGAGAAGTTCCAAGCAGACCTTTTACCAAAGGTGAGGTTTACAACGCAATTAGTAGGCTCCACCTTTGAAAAACTTGTGGTGCCGACACTATACCTGCCGAACACATTATTTATGGCGGTATTGTATTGTATGTTTATTGACTACGCACAGAGGCGCAAAATCACACAAAGTACAAAAGATGAAACATAGGAAAAGGTTACAAAACCAACATAAAGACATAACATAGGAAAAGTAAATAAACATAAAATACAAAAGTGGTTTTAAAGTAGACCTCACGCACTTAAGGTGCACAAATATAACCAAATTTAAATAATAAGATGAACAAAACACTAAGAGCAGACAATGGGAGACTGGTATCGAAACTGGCTCAAATTTTACATTGTGTTCTACTCGCAGAGAAGAGGCTTTAGATTAACCAGCTGGGATGTAAGATTAGTAGGCTCCACCTTTGAAAAGCATGTGGTGCCGACACTGTACCTGCCGAACACATTATGTATGGCAGTGAAAACCTGCTTTAACACATGTTTGTAACGTCATATTGAAGAAGTAGTACATCCCAGATAACTTAAAGGTTGGTATTCAGCTCCCTTTGTATGAAGGTAAAAACCAACATAGTATTCATGAGTACTGCTAGCTACCGAAGAAAAAAATCTTGTTGAATAACTTCAATAAGGTATATGAAATTCTCGTTTGGAACCCTTAAGACAAATGATGGTCAGGCAATGGCGCCGGCATTATTTTGAAATTCCAATGTGCCAGACCTAAGGGCCAAGGACAAATAAGTTTGAATCTCTTGGAATAAAATATGACACTTTAGAAATGGATCAGATAACAAAAATAAATTTGGAGAGTAGAATAAAAGAGATGCGGAGTTCAATCAATATTTGGACCCCCAGAAATTTAACTCTGTTTGGGATGATAACTATCGTTAAAATTCTACTGATCTCCAAGTTTGCAAATATCCTGCTGTCTCTTCCAAACCCTAAAACTCAAACCCTACATGAAATTGAATGTTCATTCAATTTTTTTTATAGAAAAACAAATGCCCAAAATATGGGGCTGAAATTTTAAAACGGAACCAATCAGATGAGAGACTAGGTTATCCTAAAGCTGCTGACTTCAATGATGCCTTAAAGATAGCTTGGATGAAGCTAACCTATATGGGAGGGATGGAGAGTATTCTCTAAAGTATACAGTCTTGATAGAGCTACTTTGTGGTGCAAAATATGTTGATAAGATATTAAAAAAAATAGAAACTGGGTTTTGGAAAGATTTTCTGCTTGCTCTGCAAAAGTTTTATCAAAAATGTTCACCTCCGTCTTTTGAAAAATTTAGGCTAGTGCCCTTATGTTATAAAGGTATAGGAAATTTTATTTTAACGAATAGGTGGCTAGAAAAGTATTGCAGGTTAAAGATGTAGTAGACTCTGTAAGTTAGATAGATAGATGTTTATTGGCTGTATAATAAATATACAAAATCATCATAAATCATACAAATAAATCATATAAATACAAACATAGATAAAGTATAGATTGATAAACATAAACTTGGGTAATTTAAGAGAGAAAATAAGATAGGTCAGTCAAAGATTAACGTAAACAGAAAAGAGAGTATGAACCAAAAAGAGAGATTAAATAAAATAAACAGGAATGAAGAGAGTTTCTTAATATATATATATTTATAAATTAGTTTGATTCTTACTCCGTAATCCGTATATGTATTGGTTGCAGTTCAATTAGTCTTTAGGGTCAAGATTAGGTTTCTTTTTTCTAAAGAGAAAATAACTACCCAACGCCGGTACGGTCAGTAATAGTTTGCTCATACATCTTATGTACCCAGACCGCTACTGTGTACCAGATAGGCACGACATCTTCAAATTCGACATTTTCTGGCTTTCCACCTAGAATTACATTTAAAACACCTGCAGCTGGGATTCTCTCCCATATGCCCTTACATGAGTCAAGTGTTGCCATTTCATTAAATAAAGAATTCTTCAGATTATCATTATGGGGGCAAGCCATAATCATATGCTCTGCATTCTCATATGCTGCATGCTGACACAGAGTACATAATTTCATAAAATACGAGGCTCTATTAAATCTGTAATCATTAGACTTCAAATTGCTACATTTACACACTAATTTTGCCATTGTCTCACACTCTCTTATGATGTTTGGAAAGGCATCAGCAATGTGCCACCACGAGAGATATTTCGCTGATCCGATGGTCATGTTCAGTGTCACAAGAGATTTATAAAACATAGAGCTATATACCCAGTCAGTATCCTCTATTTGCCATGCTCTATCCCATATAATAGTTTTCCACTGAGTTTTGCTATAAAAATGACCTCTGATGAAAAATTCATCACCAGTTGGTATACATCAAAAATAATAGCTATTCTTAAAATGTCAAAAACAGGACTGTCATATTTATTCTCTATACCAGTGTCTATATTTGCATTGAACTGGATCGCTCTCTTTTTAAGGATCTTTTTATAGATACATTTATCATCCCTGGCTAGATAGTTCAGATGAATATGAGTTTTTTTGCATATATGTATGTCTCTAATCTCATCCATCCTAAACCTCGAAAACTAGTTTCATTAGGAGCGATCTAGGGAACCTTTGTATTCTTTTCCCGGCATACCTCTGAAACTTGTCCAATGCATCTATATCACTTTGTTTGAGAATCCATATTTCGCAGCCATACGTCAGTATAGGAATTATATCGCTCCAGTATATGATATTACACGCTCTAATACTGAGTCCGCCCCTCTTAATTCCAACGGCAGAGGCCGCACTCAATGCTTTGCGGGCTTTGCTTATTTTATCTAAGGTGCAGCTGGTATAATTATTACAGTTGCAGGATTTAATGCCCACGTGATCAAACATAGTTTTTTCCGGCACTTTTTCGCTTCCCAGTCTATAGAACCTATGCTGCATATTTTGTCTATTTATACGTTCCGTCTCTCCATATACCATAACTGCAGACTTGTCAACATTTAAATCATATCGCCATTTTTCACTATGTTTATGGACTATTGTAAAAACCTGATTTTTTTTGTTTTTTGATGTACTGGCCGCTGCCATATCGTCTGCGTAGTTAAAAGAACTCATTTAAATGATATGTATAATATTCAATATAGTTTCTTGGAATATGGACAACTAGCCTTTTCTACACGAAACAAACTCAGCAAGTGCAATCATCACAGGAAGCAAGCAATAGGTCCAGACCTGCCACTTTTATTATCAATAATTTAATGTTCAAATGAAGGCTGTTCCAATATTAGCAAATGAATGAAAGGACGAAATGATAATCTACAGAATTTTTAGGAATATCAGTCCTTAAAACTGGATAAATACATATACGGTTTCATTATGTTAATTTTACTTTCCGAATGAGTTTTCATGTTACGTTGGATACATTCTCAAGACTAGCACACTTTAAGCTAATTCATAATAGAGTGGTGACCAATATGATTCAGTTTAATGAATCTGGTTGATTCATCCAAATGCTTATTTTGTAATAGAGAAGAGAGCATTGTTCATGCTTGTCTTGAATGTGAAAATGTTAACAGATGATAGTAGTGATATATGTGGTGCTATATGCCTGGTCCTGTGCTCCTTAATTGAGTAATGCTTTTTAAACAGAAAGATAAAACAATTGAAGTTCAGGTTTTTTTCAGTTATACTGACCTTTGGATAGGTTTATTATAATTACATTGCACTGGCCTTTGTATTAGCAATCAGATTTGCCTTCAGAGACAACTAAAACTTATTTTTAGTTGTCTCTGAAAGACTATTATAACCAACTTGAAAACTTAACCACTCACAATTTTTTTTTCAAACTTATATCATATTTACCCTCTTGTTATACATATCTATACAGTTTTTGAAGCACTGCTATAACAAGCAGGGTTTATAGAATCAAGGCAAATAGTTGAAAGATAGTTGTCAATGTCTTTCACCGATGGAGTCATTCTTTAAACGCACTTTCCTGTGATTTAAACCTGAGTGAACCAAACAAATCTCACTAAAATACTTAGTTTAGGAAATTTATTTTGAAATCTGATTGCTAATACAAAGGTCACTGCAATGTATATATAATTATCCTGTCCACAGGTCAATTGTCAGATAAGTTGTAATTACCCTGTTCACAGGTCATTATAACTGATAAACAAAAAACTGACCTTTACCTGTTTTATCTATTTGTTTAAAGTTCATTACTCAATTAAGGAGCACAGGACCAGGCGTAGATTATACCAGATGTAAAGCTCCCGTGCCTTATTTGCCATTCAGTTATTTGTAATTGCGCTTACTACTATATTCATGACATTTCGGTTGTAATATGCCTTAGTACTTTTTGCGATAGCTCATGAGAAAAAGGTGAAAAGTCCTGAATTGACCAATCAGCCAGTCAGCTGTCGAGTGCTCTTGCACTGGGAGGAAGAGGTCTGAGTGCTACGTCCTTGTTGATTGTAAATATGGCCATGTGCGTCGCGTGCATCACACTTTTTGACCTATGGGCTACATTTAATGACGTCAATTATCAAAATATTTAGCGAAATAATACCGGTGTGGTGGCAGAGATATAATTGGTAATGTATCTCTGTGTGGAGAGTGTCGAAATGTGTGTGTTTCATGTACCGATGTCTCCATACTGTTTAGAACAAATGGTTTATTCCATGAGCTATACAATATTAATATGCATGGTGTTTATCTAACACCCTCAAACAATCTCTTCAAGAATTACCACAAGCACACTTTCTTGCAAACGAATCACAGATTCAACTCAATGCCACATATTTTCAATTAGATTCCTTTCCAGTCATTTAAAACGTTGTTAACAGCAGACTGTGTGATGTGCAAACCCACCATATGCTATAATGTTTAAGCATGAGCAAGATATAAAAAGTAATCGTCCAGTTCAACATGACAATATGCAGTGTGCTATGGCTGCCTATAATAAATCACTGCCTTCTCTCATCAGTTTTACTTACATAGATGCAGAATGTTAATGAATGTGATGTTCTTTATAGATCCTCATAGACTATCAGATAATCACAGATGGCTAGAGTCACCCGTAAAAATAACACAAGCATAGATCTTGCCTTCTGCAATACATATAATATTATACAAATATGACATCCGTGTGGGGTTTCCACCAGAAATAACTTCCCCGAGAGAGGATTGTCGCTCGAGGGCATAGCGGGAGGGCGACAATCCTCTCGAGGGGAAGTTATTCCTGGTGGAAACCCAACACGGATGTCATATCTGTTTTATTATACCGAACAAATACAAAACACAAAAGGGGGAAAATTACAAACAACAGAGATTTTGGGTAATTACTCATCGTCTATCTTGTTGAACTAGTTTCACCAGTAGGTCACTCACTAGGTGTTCGGGCATTATTCGTTGGGCTAGCGGAGATTATTCAACTAATTCACTAATGTATGTATGTATATATATATATATATATATATATATATATATATATATATATATATATATATATATATATATATATATATATATATATATATATATTGACATGACTAGACTCGTTATTACCATCACTCTACCCTAAAGTGTTAATGATCTTTTCTCCATGTTTTAATGATTGTTTCCATCGTTTCTATTTTCATCTTGATGATATTTTAGTAATATGTGAGTGACATCAAAGACATTACCCAATGCTTCGAATTTGGTAGTCCATTCCAAGCCATGAAGCTCTTACCAGGTAAGAGTCTCTTGACTCTACTTGTCCAAATTTTAATTGCTAAGCCAGACACCACCCTATACCAATGAGAAATATCCAGTGTTCGTTAAGTTGCTTTAATCCATCTGTAGAAATATTGGTTTTGTCGCATTGGTTTCCTTATAGAGTAGAGCCTCTCGAAGTTACCAGCCCTTTAAGTTGACTACATATTGCAAGTCCTAAAAGTACTTTTCTTGGTGGTTGTATAGTAAAGAAAACCCATTGAAGTTGACCAGTTGTGACCATTCTCACGGGTAGAGGGGTTCCACTGTTTTTGTACAAGATAGGTGCAGTCAAGAATATTCAAATGCTTAATTTCTTAAAGGGGAAATAAAGGCTCACATACATATTAGCTTATATGAAAGTAATACACTTCAAGAATAGGATGCTGTCCTCCTGTTTCTCTTAGTGATCCCATGAGGGGAGAATTTTGCGTATTGCCACCAGCCTGCCCAGGCTCTGGCAGCCTCTTCTAGCAGCCATGTTCTCCAGTGGCTATCAGCTGTGACTCACTGAGTGGCAGCCCACTTGCTCTCCCCTACTCTCTGAGCAGTTTATCATAGACTGCAGTGCTTTACACACCAACTCTCTTCGAAAGTTGCATAAAAACTTGTATGAGTACCAAACAAGTAAATGGTAAAATCATGAGCAGCAATTTGCTGTACAAAAAGACAGGGTGGTATAGTTATTTTTCATATAATTCCTGTTGGAAGAGTAAGGCGAAAACAGTGGCTAGCATCACAACAGGAATTATATGAAAAAGAACTCTACCACCCTGTCCTTTTGTACAGCAAATTGCTGCTCATGATCTTTACTAAAGAGTCATCTGTTCTTTATGTTCAATATGCCAGGAGTTTTGCCGTGCTGTAGGTAAAAGGTAAATGTTGCATTTGGTTTGAATTGTAGATAATGTGATACACGAACGAAAATAAATATTCTCAATTCCAATACAAATGTTGTTTAAGACGCACTATATACAAACGATTTCGGAAGTCACATTTTCCCTGGATTTTGCAACTGAACAACTTCTTACTTTTTATGATTTTCCATTTCAATTTCATCAAAAGGCATTTACTGCAAAATTGCAAAATCCAAAATACTGTCTATTCTACAGTATATCACGAGTGAAACCGAACTTATCCATTTTTTCTTCAACTTTTGAAGTCCCGTGCTTGTGATTCATTTTGTTTACGCCATTTCATGAAATGCTTTCACGAATAAGTGTCACGAATACTAACTGATGCCCCGTCTATGAATCTTCATGTTCAAGTTCATGTGACTCTGATAGTGGTATCTTTTCTTATGGTAGCTAAGTTTTTATTCATTATTTCTCATTGGCCTCGGCTGATATTCTATAAATAGCCCTCATATTCACCTGCCCGTGTCATGGGGGCGGTGGGTGGGTGATGAACCGTGTAACTTATGGGCTATTTTTAGACGACCGGTTCCTTGTCCCAATTCAAAAGTAATTGAGTAAACCTTTAAGAGAAGTGATAAAGGCACCACGTACCCTTGTTTCGGGATGAATCAGCTAAGCAGGTTACCTTCACCTGCGAGCCGCTTCACTGGATCATGACAGTGTCAGGTATGCTGCTGACGTCACAGACTAGGGTTTCGTGTTTCAGACGTCACGAGCCTTGAGATAAAAATAGCCTCACAGCACAATAGGGAGCCTCTGAGATTGGTATAAATAGCGGCGGGGAAACCCCTTAGGTATCCACAACAGTCTGAGCACCAACCCGAGTTGCAGGAAACAGACGGATTGCAGAGGGCTCGATCCAGTCGCTGGGAAAGAGTAAAGTCGTCAGGTAAGTTGCTTTTTCTTTAAACAATCCTTACCCTTCCAGTGCTAAGGGCACTTTCGTCCGAAGCACAAGACTATCTAAACCCAGGTGTTTTTGTTTGCATAAGTTGGTATCGGGCTAGATTAGCCACCAACAGCTTATTAACCCATTAATGCTCACAGCAGCCAAAAGCAGCCTGACATTTTTGATGAAATCTTGCAGGCAAAGGCATAGTTAAGAACATATTTGATGGAGAAATGTTAATCAGGACATTACCAACAACTCTCTTTGAATTTTTTTCTAAAATCATCATCAATTCTAAAGTTAGATCCAGACGACAATTCCTGGAGGATCTCTTAAGCATTAATGGGTTAAAGGGTAAACGACGTCCAGGAATGTTTGGGCGTGCTGTATTAGAAGTGCAAGTGCACATGCAGCAAGAAGACTTGGTGCAGTCAGAGGGAAAGATGCCTCAGGCTACTCACATTTAGTGCAATCTGATGAAGTGTGTTGTTTACATATGCACGTTTTAAACATCAGACACCTTTCTGGTATAAGTTGCATTCGTATATTGTAAAATGTTTTTGTTCCACAATAAGGAGGCGTGCAAGGTGCATTACACTGAAAATGCTATGGCTCTGGTTATTCCTCCATTATTGTCATCAATTACATTTTATTTCAACCTTTTCAATTCCTTTCTGTGTCATTTTGCGCAAGCTTTATATTGGCTGCCTTGAAAATAGGTTAACTTTAAATCCAATAGCGAAAAAGTTCAATTATGATTTTATGTGTTTTATGGTTTACGATTCGGAGTCAAGAATGATGGTTAATCGGGAACCTGGTTTATTAGGTACATGTACTGATTCATGTTTCCTACTAAGTTAACGCACAAAGAGTGGGCGCGCTTTTTCTGTTTGAGAAGCTTATTTTCTTTCCAGTTCGACGCATGTGTTCAATAACCTCTTCTTGTGCAAAGGTGTTCAGTAACCTCTTCCTAGCATAGGTGTTCAGTAACCTTTTCTCACTCATAGGTGTTCAGTAACCTCCACTTAGGCATAGGTGTTCTGTAACCTCCCGTTAGACATTGGTGTTCAGCCCTCTCCTTAGCCATAGGTGTTCGGTAACTTTTTTTTAGGTATAAGTTTTCAGTAACCTGTCCTTAGACACAGGTGTTCAGTAACCTCCACTTAGGCATAGGTGTTCAGTAACCTCCACTTAGACACAGGTGTTCAGTAACCTCCACTTAGGCATAGGTGTTCAGTAACCTCCACTTAGGCACAGGTGTTCAGTAACCTCTTCTTAGCCATAGGTGCTCAGTAACTTCTTCTTAGGTATACGTGTTCAGTTAAACCTATTCGTAGTTGAACATATATTAACTCCTGGCTTTCTTGTCTTTTTCAGATTGTTTTGGTAATAATAATCATCTTGTGAGAGGATGATTTTGCGGCTTGCCGTACTGGTGTGTGTCTGCGCTGTGCTGGCAGCTGCTCAGCAAGAGAAACTGTCAGAGGAAGAACTCAGTCAGCTGCAGAATAGCGACATCAACGTGGAAGGTGAGCAATCCTTGCAATTACACCTTGTGCGCCGTGAGAAGCGGCACGCTGATGAAAGTGATGAGATGCAGAGATGGCGGCGCGGCGGCAGATATAGAGGCAGACAGCAGATGAGGAATGGCGGAGATGGATCTGAGGGTGACTCATCTGAGCCTCCTAGACACCCCCACCACCACAGAGGGCACGGAGGTCCACCCCGAAGGCGCCCGCGCCCTACAGGCGATACACCAACTGGCGGACACTCTGGGCGCAGGCATGGCCACGGGCGCCCACGACCAACAGGGCACCCCAACGTCACCGGGCGACCACATCATCATGGCAACGACTCTCATTCTGGCGAGCAAGGTGGTCACTCTGGGCGCGGACATGGCCATGGGCGCCCACGACCAACAGGGCACCCCAACGTCACTGGTCATCCTCACCCCCATCCCCGACCCACCGGTCACCCTGGCTTCACAGGGAGCCCACGCCCTACACCAACTGGTAGTTCCACAGACGATCTTGAAATGCTGAGCCGACGATTACGAAGAGCATATGGTAGTGAAGAAGATGATGATGATGACAGTGAAGCCAGTAATGGCAGTGATGATTACAGTGATGATGATGATGATGATGATAACGATGATGATGATGATGATAGTGTTGATAGCGACGACGGTTCTGATTCTGATGCATCCTCTCCGAGAAGGCCCAGACGGCCACGCCCAACAGGTCATCCCAAGTTCCCTAGACGTCCTCGTCCCACGGGCCGACCACGCGGCACAGGCAGACCACGCCCACGCCCAACAGGCCTGCCAAACGTCACCGGTCAACCTGGTCATCGCAGACATCGTCCTCGTCCCACTGGTCAACCCCGCGTCACAGGTGAACCAAGGCCTACTGGTGGCCCCAGGGACAGAGATGATGATGATACCCCACGTCGCCCCCGCCCCACGGGCAGACCCCGTGGTGGACGGGGTGGTCGTAGAGGGAATGGTGGTCGTAGAGGTAATGGTGGTCGTAGGGTATGAGGACGTGGTGACCGCGGATCTAGGAGAGGTCGCAGACGTCTTTATGGAATGATTCAAGACTTTGCCAATATGTTTTAAAAACTGCCAGTTAGATAATTATCAAAAGTTTCGTAAAGTCATCCATGCAACGATATGTGCAAAATATGATAGGTAAACCGTAATAGAGAGACCACTTGTCTTCCTTAAAAGGTCTTGCAATATTCTATGAGGAAAGCATGTCTATATGTAGGCATATGTAATACGATAGGTAAACCGTAATAGAGAGACCACTTGTGTTCCTAAATTCTATAAGGAAAGCCGCATCACACACACACACACACACACATATATATATATTTATATATATATATATATATATATATATATATATATATATATATATATATATATATATATATATATATATATATATATATATATATATATATATATATATATATGTGTGTGTGTGTGTGTGTGTGTGTGTATGTATGTTTAGGTAAATATTGACATGAAATCTGTCATATAGATCCGCTGTATTGCAGATACCACCCACGCAAGTTAGGGTATGACTAGACCTTGTATACTCTACAATGCCTATTATCACTGTGCCTAAGTTTTGAATTATAATTTGTTTCATTGAATTGTCATGTGCTGGTCGCATGTTACTCAGTGCAGATTCTATTGCTTGTAATATATGTACATCAGGAGAATTATCACGTTGTTTATAAATAAATATTGTCCTGTATATTTTTGTTGTGTTTTTGTGCATTCATGCGTTTGTTGAAAACACTAAAACAAGAAATTATGTGGAACCATGTTGCCCATGGAGCATTCAGACATAATAGTAGGTAAAACACATTCCAAATATGACTCCAAACACGCTGGCACAGAATGGCTCAAAATATGTCATTTGTCTTTATCTCAGTGGTGCATCCATGAGTGTTATTTGATATTTTGAATGTGACATCTGTGTCCAGGGCCAATTATTTTGATTGAGAAATTTTACCTTGAGAAGACATTGAACACAGATTTGTGCAAATTAATATTTTTGGGCTGCCTTTGGGGCTCATTTCAAAAGAAAATAAAAAATCCGAAATGAGACAAGTTCCAATTTGACCTTTTACCCAAAGTGAGGTTAAAAACGCAATTAGTAGGCTCCACCTTAGTAAAGCTTATGGTGCTGACCCTATACCTGCTGAACACATTATTTATGGCGGTAAACAAATTTGGATTGCTTTAACACATGTTTATAACCTCATATTGAATAATGAGTAAATTCTAGATAACTTAAAGGTTGGTATTCATATTTCTTTGTATAAAGGTGAAAACCAATGCAGTCTGATTACTGATAGCTACCGAGGTATAACCTCGTTGAATAACTTCAATAAGGTATATGAAATTCTCGTTTGGAACCGTTTAGTAAATGATGGTCAGACAATGGTGCCAGCATTATTTTGAAATTCCAAGGTGCCAGACGTAAGGGTCAAGGATATACACACACCGCATGCTTCAAGAGACAGTGTCAAATGTGTCATGTTTCTGATAAGATATTTCTGTCTAGAGGAGACCCCGTTTCCCCTAATGTGTTTGTAATGGCTGCGGAAACTTAAGCTAAACCAATTTGGGTCAACAAAACTATCAAGGGCATAACCTTGTTTGACAAAGAGTTTAAGAGTGCACAATATGCTGATGACACTTCCATGTATATACAACTCGCAGAAGAATTGCTCAAAGAATGTATGAAATGTTTATCAGATTTTAAATATGTCTCTGGACTTCAAATCAATATAGACAAGACAAAGGTTATCCAAATTGGGGGATGGAGAGACAGCAGATTAATTCTTTGCCCCAAGCTCAACTTAATTTGGACACATAAGTTTGAATCTCTTAGAATGAAATTTGACACTTCAGAAATGGATCAGATAACAGAAATAAATTTGAATAGTAGAATAAAAATGATGAGTATAATCAATAATTTCACCCCCAGAAATTTAACTCTGTTTGGGATGATAACTATTGTTAAAGGTCTACTGATCTCCGAGTTTACACATATCCTTCTGTCTCTTCCAAACCCTAAAACATAAACCCTACATGAAATTGAAATTGAATGTTTATTTAAATTTTTTTTATGGAAAAACAAATGCCCAAAATATAGAGCGGAAATTTTAGAACACAACCAATCATATGGGGTTATCTAGGTTATCCTAAAGTGGCTGACTTTAATGATGCCTTAAAGATATCTTGGATTAAGCAGATTTATATTGGGGGGGGGGGGGGGAAGAAGGATGGAGAGTCTAAAGTATACAGTCTTGATAAAGTGCTACCTTTTGGTGCAAAATATGTTGATAAGATATTTTAAAAAGTGAAAACCGTGTTTTGCAAAGTTTTTCTGCTTGCTCTGCAAATGTTTTATCAAAAATGTTCACCTCCTTCTTTTGAAGAATCTAGGCTAGTGCCCTTATGATATAAAGATATAGGAAATTTGATTTTAACAAATTAGTGGCGAGAAAAGTATTGCAGGTTAAAGATGTATTATTATGTTCTAATGCGCTTCGCTTAACCGAACATAAAATATTTGTTTCATTACCAAACATTAACACAACAACCATATGCGAAATGCCACCACTGCCGGTACCAGGCCGGTACGATGTAGCGGATGGTGATATTTATCATAATAACAGTGTTAGAATAGAACAACTTGTTAGCAGTTACATAGATAAACAACATAAGCGCAATAAAGATTTACCAGTGTGACCTGGTCAGGCAATGTGGCTCAAGTGAGGAACACACCCTTTGTTACCCTATATATAGACTACCCTTAATTAGCATACCAATGCATGGTAGCCTGTCTGACCACTAACACACCTGAGGTGCCATCTGCCCACAGGTGATAAAACTAATGCATATGGACCCAAAACAAATACATGACTCTGTAAGTGAACTAGTTGAAAGAAACCATTTAAATGATATATATAATATTCAATATAATTTCTTGGAATATGGACAACTAGCATTTTCTATAAGAAACAAAAACAGCAAGTTCAATCATCACAGGAAGCAAGCAATAGGTCCAGATCTGCCACTTTTATTATCAATGGTTTAATGTTCAAATAAAAGCTGTTCCCATATTCGCAAATGAATGAAAGAACGAAATGATAATCTTCTATAAAATTTTCAGGAATATTGGTCCTTAAAACTTAATGAATATATACAGTTTCATTATGTTAAAAGTACTTTCCGAATGAGTTTTCATGTTACATTGGATACATTCTCAAGACTAGTACAATTTATGCTAATTCATAATAGAGTGGTGACCAATATGATTCCTTTTAATGAATCTGGTTGATTCATCCAAATGCTTATTTTCTAATAGAGAAGAGACCATTGTTCATGCTTTTCTTGAATGTGAAAATGTTACCAGATTATAGTAGTGATATATGTGGTGCTATACGCCTGGTCATGTGGTCCTTAATTGAGTAATGCTTTTTAAACAGATAGATAAAACAATTGAAGGTCAGTTTCTTTTCAGTTATACTGACCTTTGGATAGGGTTATTATTATTATTACATTGCACTGACCTTTGTATTAGCAATCAGATTTACCTTCAGAGACAACTTAAATTTCTTTTTAGTTGTCTCTGAAGACTATTATAACCATCTTGAGAACTTAACCACTTTTCAAACTTTTATCATATTTACCCTCTTGTTATACATATCTATACAGTTTTGAAGCACTGCTATGACTAGAGGGTTTTTAGAATCAAGGTAAATAGTTGAAAGATAGTTGTAAATGTCTTTCACCAATGGAGTCATTTTTAAACGCACTTTCCTGTGATTGAAATCTGAGTGAACCAAACAAGTCTCACTAAAATACTTAGTTTAGGTAATTTATTTTGAAATCTGATTGCTAATACAAAGGTCACTGCAATGTAAATATAAATACCCTGTCAACAGGTCAATTGTCAGATTAGTTGTTATTACCCTGTCCACAGGTCATTATAACTGATAAACAATAAACTGACCTTTACTTGTTTTATCTATTTGTTTAAAGTTCATTACTCAATTAAGGAGCGGAGGACCAGGCGTATATTATACCAGATGTAAAGCTCCCGTGCCTTATTCGCCATTCAGTTATTTGTAATTGCGCTAACTACGATATTCATGATATTTCGGTTGTAATATGCCTTAGTACTTTTTGCGATAGCTCATGAGAAAAAGCGGTGAAAAGTCCTGAATTGACCAATCAGCCAGTCGCCTGCTCTGGCACTGGGAGGAAGAGGTCAGTGCTACGTCCTTGTTGACTGTAAATATGGCCATGTGTGTCGCGTGCATCACACATTTTGACCTATGGGCTACATTTAATGATGCCACTTATCAAAAGATTCAGCGAAATAATACCGGTGTGGTGGCAGAGATATAATGGGTAATGTATCTCTTTGTGGAGAGTGTCGAAATGTGTGTGTTTCATATACCGATGTCTCCATACTGTTTAGACAAATGGTTTATTCCATGAGCTATACAATATTGATATGCATGGTATTTATCTAACAACCTCACACAATCTCTTCAGGAATTACCACAAGAACACTTTTTTGCAAACGAATCAAAGATTCAACTAATTGCTGCATGTTTTCGATGAAATTCCTTTCCAGTCATTTAAAAACGTTGCTTACAGCAGACTTAGTGATGTGCACACCCACCATATGCTATAATGCTCTGCTGTGGCCGAGTGGTTACGTTGCCTGGCTCCCAAGCATGAGTTTGCAGGTTCGAGTCTCCGCTGGTCGCTATATAAATGTGCGGCCTTCTAGAGGGCTGTCTATGGTGTAAAACCCAATTCCTTCCTTATATATATTTATTTACACTGACATACATATATATATATTTATATATATATATATATATATATATATATATATATATATATATATATATATATATATATATATATATATATATATATATATATATATATATATATATATATATATATATATATATGTACATGTAATATGACGCTGGCATGGCCAGGAAGCGAGCGAAGCTTTGGATGATTTCATCTTTTTTTTTACTTCTGCATTGATTGACCGAAAATTAATGACATAGAAATTAATATGATTTCAAACAAATATGTCCCAAAATATACATATAAACTATCGCCGATTTCAAAGATAATTCAATGGCCAGTAGAATGAATTCTGGCGATTCTAGGGATCTAAACTGCATTAGAATTGACCCACGGACGGGCGAGAACGTCTGACCAAAAGACAGCATCGATTGACAGAAAATTACTGAGATACAAATTATTATGATTTCAAACTGTCGCAAAATATACATTTGGCAACAGATTATAAAGAGAATTCAATGGCCAGTAAAATGAATTCTGACGGTACTAACGATCTAAACCGCATTAAAATCGATCCACGGACTCCAGGCGAGAAATTCAGTTTTAACGTGGATATAGTAGCTGCCACGGCGTGGCATGGCCAGGAAGCGAGCCGATTTTAAAGATAATACAATGGCCAGTAGAATGAATGCTGGCGATTCTAACGATCTAAACGTGGCATTGGAATTGACCCACGGGCGAGAAATTCACCCGCAACAATCCATTTTCATTCACGCACGTTCATTCATACATTCCATCCAATGGGAGGGCGTGTTTGTTATTGTACTGTACATTATGTCATTGTCGACCAATGAAATCGGTCGTTACTTAACCTACTTAAAGTAACCTCCAGAGCGGAAGTCGTCCGCACGTTGTCCCATATTGCTGACGATGACAACTTTCTGGGTCCCTGTATATATTTCTTATAGTGACGTCATATACACTCACGCTCTATTGACTTACTGCGATTAATTTGATTCAACTTGAAATATTCATATTGTTATGATGAATGCACTTACACCAAGGTTGTCCATAGCGATTTTAACCTTTAATGTGCAGTATAGCGATGACTAGTGAAAGCGTTCATGCAATGCTACGTTTTGTACTGATCATTGACGTACCGCTAATCGCCCGTGCTTTTACCAATGTGTAAGTTGTTTGTTTTGATCTTTATGTACTCTCCTTTTATGGCTTTCGACAACGTCAGTATATATGTGCTACTACTTTTACAATCTTACAAGCAGATTTCTTAAAGTTAGGTTAAAATACCTTGACAAGACATCTGTTGTAGTTATCATAAATCTATTGGTGGACTTAACATGTGTTCTACTGAAATGTGGCTACAATATTTTGTTGCATCGCAGAATGTTGTCATAACGACGAGCTGCATGTCTCTACCCTGTTATTGATCTAATATTATTAAAATCGTTAATCTTTTAATTGCTCTTTCATTGGGTATAGATGGCCCCTAAAGGTGACACAAACACAAGGTGTGCCTCATCATGCATTGCTTTCCTTTTCAAGTTTGAAATATTTTTTTATTGTCAAAGCTCATCCAAATTGGACTAAAGAGGTACAAGCAATATATGCATTATGATAAAAGCAAGCAATAAAATGTCATAGACAATACATAAGTGTTTGACACCAACACATCAATAGAAATCAGATGTAATACTTATTAACAATAATATTAAGGAGACAGTCGCTTTAAATAAAACAATACATAAGTAGCTACCTGAAGTTTTGCCGAAAAATGTTTGGCTTTGAAAAATAATGCGACAAACTTAAGAAATTAGTTATAAACTGGAGGCCAAACACCAGGAAATGAAGGCAGTTTCTCATTGGTTTTGATCCAGTACTTATCAATAAGAAATACATCTTTCATAGCCATTTCAACTTGTTTTAAGTGTAGATCAGTAGAACTATTACTATTTGTGTAGATGATCATTTTTACTGTCACAATGATAATAGCAAAGAAATTGTATTTTTTCTGAAGTTCCCCCAGGATAACCTCTTTTGTCTCTATTTCATGATTTGAAAAGCCACTTCTTCTTATCCGGGCTTCTTATCCATTGATCAGTATTTTTCCATATCTTAACTGATTTTTCATAATCATACAGGAGATGTCACACTGTCTCTTGTTTTATAACAAGAGCAGAACGTTCAGTTTGTATGATTTTCATCTTGCATATTTCATATTTTGTGATAACCTTGTATTGGAGAAATCTGTATTGAATTAAACGAATGGCCATATTCACATTGGATTGATGATTGATAATAAAAGTCTTGTCAACTTTATCATGAATGAACATTTTTCCTGTCATCTCTTTCCATTATCATAATATCAGTCAATATGCTATCCTTGCCACTATTAAGAGATGTATACAATCTACTTACTCCCTTGGAATCCATGATGGTAATACCATTAATAAAAGTATTCATGGGAACCGTTTCGCATTTTGTCTGGGTATCTAAGGTTCCCAACTTCTTTAAGAAGTATGGGTTTTAACCCTCCCAATACTGAGGTTATTTCATCCGAGGTACAATAACACAGAGATCTTTTGAAAACCATCTATACCCTGTTATGCTGGTATTCATTGGATAGCTCTCACTGAGCACTCTAATAAAAGTATCCATGTGCTAGGGTTTTCTTTTTCAGGATTTTTGCATCATTTTGTTTTGGCCAAATTAGTCACCAGCAGCATAAGAATCAAGCCAGATTGAACCATGTTGTTCCATAATGGTAAGCTTCTCACATCCATAACGTTATTAGGTCTAAATTGTTGAATGATATACAATTCTGCCTGCAAGACTTATTTTCAAAAAAGGTTTTTTAACAGTATCTTTCAACATTTTTGCATACATGTCACCCCTATACAACATTGATCGATACCATTCAGTTTTGGAATTTGTTTCCAAATACCATTGCCGAAAAGTATTCTGCATAACCATGTTATTTTTAGAATTTGAGAAAATCAATGTAAATTTTGAAGTTTCATCCCTCTCTCTTTTATTTCTGCTTTTATTATTTCCCTTCGAAATCCTGGAGTCTTTTTATTCCATGGGAAATTAGCGACAAGGTTGTCTATTGATTGCAAGAGTTGTTTACTTACTAGGGCAAGGTAGAGCCAAGAGAAGGTGGGTTAACTTTGACATGACTAGACTCGTTATTACCAACACTCTACCCTAAAGTGTTAATGATCTTTTCTCCATGTTTTAATGATTGTTTCCATCGTTTCTATTTTCATCTTGATGATATTTTAGTAATATGTGAGTCACATCAAAGACATTACCCAATGCTTCGAATTTGGTAGTCCATTCCAAGCCATGAAGCTCTTACCAGGTCCATCTCTTGGCTCTACTTGTCCAAATTGTAATTGCAAAGCCAGACACCACCCTATACCAGTGAAAAATATCCAGAGTTTTCGTTAAGTTGCTTTAATCCATCTGTAGAAATATTGGTTTTGTTGCTTTGGTTTCCTTATAGAGTAGAGCCTCTCGAAGTAACCAGCCCTCTAAGTTGACTACATATTGCAAGTCCTAAAAGTACTTTTCTTGGTGGTTGTATAGTAAAGAAAACCCATTGAAGTTGACCAGTTGTGACCATTCTCACGGGTAGAGGGGTTCCACTGTTTTTGTACAAGATAAGTGCAGTCAAGAATATTCAAATGCTTAATTTCTTAAAGGGGAACTAAAGGCTCACATACATGTTAGCTTGTATGAACGTAATACACTTCAAGAATAGGATGTTGTCTATTCTACAGTATATCACGAGTGAAACCGAACTTATCCATTTTTTCTTCAACTTTTGAAGTCCCGTGCTTGTGATTCATTTTGTTTACGCCATTTCATGAAATGCTTTCACGAATAAGTGTCACGAATACTAGCTGATGCCCCGTCTATGAATCTTCGTGCTCTGGTTCATGTGACTCTGATGGTGGTATCTTGTTTTATGGTAGCTAAGTTTGTATTCATTATTTCTCATTGGCCTTAGCTGATATTCTATAAATAGCCCTCATATTCACCTGCCCGTGTCATGGGGGCGGTGGGTGGGTGATGAACTTATGGGCTATTTTTAGACGACCGGTTCCTTGTCCCAATTCAAAAGTAATTGAGTAAACCTTGAGGAAAAGTGATAAAGGCACCACGTACCCTTGTTTTCGGATGAATCAGCTAAGCGGGTGACCTTCACCTGCGAGCCGCTTCACTGGATCATGACAGTGTCAGGTATGCTGCTGACGTCACAGACTAGGGTTTCGTGTCTCAGACGTCACGAGCCTTGAGATAAAAATAGCCTCACAGCACAATAGGGAGCCTCTGAGATGTGTATAAATAGCGAAGGGGAAACCCCTTAGGTATCCACAGCAGTCTGAGCACCAACACGAGTTGAAGGAAACAGACGGATTGCAGAAGGCTCGATCCAGTCGCTAGGAAAGAAGAGTCAAGTCGTTGGGTAAGTTGCTTTTTCTTCACACAATCCTTAACCCTTCCAGTGCTAAGGGCACTTTCGTCCAAAACATAAGACTATCTAAAGCCAGTTGTTTTTGTTTGCATCATTTGGTATCGGGCTAGATTAGCCACCAACAGCGTATTCACCCATTAATGCTCACAGCAACCAAAAGCTGCCTCACATTTTGATGAAATCTTGCAGGCAAAGGCATAGTTTTAAAAAAAATTGATGGAGAAATGTTAATCAGGACACACAAACAACTCTCTTTGATTTTTTTTCTAAAATCATCATCAATTCTAAAGTTATTTTCAAAAGTATCATAGATCCAGACGACAATTCCTGGAGGATCTCTTAAGCATTAATGGGTTAAAGGGTAAACGACGTCCAGGAATGTTTCGGCGTGCTGTATTAGAAGTGCAAGTGCACGTGCAGCAAGAAGACTTGGAGCAGTTGGAGAGAAAGGTGTTTCAGCCTACTCACAAGTGCAATCTGATAAAGTGTGTTGTTTACATATGCACGTTTTAAACATCAGACTCCTTTCTGGTATAAGTTGCATTCGTATATTGTAAAATGTTTTTGTTCCACAATAAGGAGGCGTGCACGGTGCTTTACACTGCAAATGCTATGGCGGTGGTTATTCCTCCATTGCTATCATCAATTACATTTTATTTCAACCTTTTCAATTCCTTTCTGTGTTATTTTGTGCAAGCTTTATATTGGCTGCCTTGAAAATAGGTTAACTTTAAATCCAATAGCGAAAAAGTTCAATTATGATTTTATGTGTTTTATGGTTTACGATTCGGAGTCAAGAATGATGGTTAATCAGGAACCTGGTTTATTAGGTACATGTACTGATTCATGTTTCCTACTAAGTTAACGCCCAAAGAGTGGACGCGCTTTTTCTGTTTGAGAAGCTTATTTTCTTTCCAGTTCGACGCATGTGTTCAATAACCTCTTCCTGTGCATAGGTGTTCAGTAACCTCTTCCTGTGCAAAGGTGTTCAGTAACCTCTTCCTGTGCAAAGGTGTTCAGTAACCTCTTCCTGTGCATAGGTGTTCAGTAACCTCTTCCTGTGCAAAGGTGTTCAGTAACCTCTTCCTGTGCAAAGGTGTTCAGTAACCTCTTCCTGTGCAAAGGTGTTCAGTAACCTCTTCCTGTGCAAAGGTGTTCAGTAACCTCTTCCTGTGCATAGGTGTTCAGTAACCTCTTCCTGTGCAAAGGTGTTCAGTAACCTCTTCCTGTGCAAAGGTGTTCAGTAACCTCTTCCTGTGCATAGGTGTTCAGTAACCTCTTCCTGTGCAAAGGTGTTCAGTAACCTCTTCCTGTGCAAAGGTGTTCAGTAACCTCTTCCTGTGCAAAGGTGTTCAGTAACCTCTTCCTGTGCAAAGGTGTTCAGTAACCTCTTCCTGTGCAAAGGTGTTCAGTAACCTCTTCCTGTGCAAAGGTGTTCAGTAACCTCTTCCTGTGCAAAGGTGTTCAGTAACCTCTTCCTGTGCAAAGGTGTTCAGTAACCTCTTCCTGTGCAAAGGTGTTCAGTAACCTCTTCCTGTGCATAGGTGTTCAGTAACCTCTTCCTGTGCAAAGGTGTTCAGTAACCTCTTCCTGTGCATAGGTGTTCAGTAACCTCTTCCTGTGCAAAGGTGTTCAGTAACCTCTTCCTGTGCATAGGTGTTCAGTAACCTCTTCCTGTGCATAGGTGTTCAGTAACCTCTTCCTGTGCATAGGTGTTCAGTAACCTCTTCCTGTGCATAGGTGTTCAGTAACCTCTTCCTGTGCAAAGGTGTTCAGTAACCTCTTCCTGTGCATAGGTGTTCAGTAACCTCTTCCTGTGCAAAGGTGTTCAGTAACCTCTTCCTGTGCATAGGTGTTCAGTAACCTCTTCCTGTGCATAGGTGTTCAGTAACCTCTTCCTGTGCATAGGTGTTCAGTAACCTCTTCCTGTGCAAAGGTGTTCAGTAACTTCCTCTTAGCATAGGTGTTCAGTAACCTTTTCTTACTCAAAATAATAATAATAATAATAATAATAATAATAATAATAATAATAATAATAATAATAATTGATATTTGATATAGCGCCCTTTCCACCTATAATGTTCATAGGTGTTCAGTAACCTCCCGTTAGGCATTGGTGTTCGGCCCTCTCCTTAGCCATAGGTGTTTGGTATCTTTTTCCTAGGTGTAAGTGTTTAGTAACCTCTCCTTAGGTACAGGTGTTCAGTAACCTCTCCTTAGGCACAGGTGTTTAGTAACCTCTTCTTAGCCATAGGTGCTCAGTAACGTATACGTGTTCAGTTAAACATATTCGTAGTTGAACATATATTTACTCCTGTCTTTCTTGTCTTTTTCAGATTGTTTTGGTAATAATAATCATCTTGTGAGAGGATGATTTTGCGGCTTGCCCTACTGGTGTGTGTCTGCGCTGCGCTGGCAGCGGCACAGCAAGAGAAACTGTCAGAGGAAGAACTCAGCCAGCTGCAGAATAGCGACATCAATGTAGATGAGCAATCCTTGCAATTACACCTTGTGCGCCGTGAGAAGCGGGATGCTGATGAGAGTGATGCGATGCAGAGATGGCGGCGGGGCGGCATATATAGAGGCAGACAGCAGATGAGGAATGGCGGAGATGGATCTGAGGGTGACTCATCTGAGGCTCCTAGACACCCCCACCACCACAGAGGGCACGGAGGTCCACCCAGAAGGCGCCCGCGCCCTACAGGCGATACACCAACTGGCGGACACTCTGGGCGCAGGCATGGCCACGGGCGCCCACGACCAACAGGGCACCCCAACGTCACCGGGCGACCACATCATCATGGCAACGACTCTCATTCTGGCGAGCACGGTGGTCACTCTGGGCGCAGGCATGGCCACGGGCGCCCACGACCAACAGGGCACCCCAATGTCACCGGGCGACCACATCATCATGGCAACGACTCTCATTCTGGCGAGCACGGCGGTCACTCTGGGCGCGGGCATGGCCATGGGCGACCACGACCAACAGGGCACCCCAACGTCACTGGTCATCCCCACCCCCATCCCCGACCCACCGGTCATCCTGGCTTCACAGGGAGCCCACGTCCCACGCCAACTGGTAGTTCAACAGACGATCTTGAAATGCTGAGCCGACAATTACGAAGAGCATATGGTAGTGAAGAAGATGATGATGATGATGACAGTGAAGCCAGTAATGGTAGTGATGACTACAGTGATAATGATGATGATGACGATGATGATGATGATGATGATGATAGTGTTGATAGCGATGACGGTTCTGATTCTGATGCATCCTCTCCTAGAAGGCCTAGACGGCCACGCCCCACAGGTCATCCCAAGTTCCCTAGACGTCCTCGTCCCACGGGCCGACCACGTGGCACAGGCAGACCACGCCCACGCCCAACAGGCCTGCCAAACGTCACCGGTCAACCTGGTCATCGCAGACATCGTCCTCGTCCCACTGGTCAACCCCGCGTCACAGGTGAACCAAGGCCTACTGGTGGCCCCAGGGACAGAGATGATGATGATACCCCACGGCGCCCCCGCCCCACGGGCAGACCTCGTGGTGGACGGGGTGGTCGTAGGGGAAATGGCGGTCGTAGGGGAGGGGGACGTGGCGACCGCGGATCTCAGAGAGGTCGCTGAAGTCTATATGGAATGATTCAAGACTTCGACAATATGTTTTAAAAACTGCCAGTTAGATGATTATCAAAAGTTTGGTAAAGTCAGCCATGCAACGCAAAGAGCAAAATACATGTACGATACGTAAACCGTAATCAAGAGCCAAGTTTGTCTTCCTTAACCGGTCTTGTAATTCTGTGAGGAAAGCATGTATGTATGTATGTATGTATGTATGTATGTATGTATGTATGTAGGTAGGCATATGTATGCATGTACATGTATATCTATGCATGCATATATGTGTATGTATGTGTGTGTTTAACCGTACTAAAATATAGGTGACTGAGTTTTAGATAAAATTGATATGAAATCAAAGAACTGCCATAAAGATCCGCTGTATTGCAAATACGACCAACGCAAGTTAGGGTATGACTCAATTTACTATACTCTATACAATACCTAATACCAGCTAGTGTGCCAAAGTTCTGAATTGTATTATGTTATATCTGAATATCATGTGCTGGTCGCATGTTACTTAGTGTAGACGCTATTGCTTATAATACTAGTATATGTTCTGCAGGAAAATATCACTTTGTTCATAAATAAACATTGACGTGTAAGTTTCTCTTGTTGTTTTTTCGTGCGTTAAATGCGTTTGTTGAAAACACTAAACCTAGCAATGACGTGACACCACGTTGCCCAGTGAGCATTTAGATGTAATAGTCGGTAAAACACATTGAATGTCTTCTTCCAAATATGACTCCAAAACACACTGGCACAGAATGGCTTAAAATCCGTCATTTGTCTTTATCTCAATGGTGCATCCAGGGTGATTTTGATATTTGGAATGTGACATCTCTGTCCATGGCCAATTATTTTGATAGAGCAATTTGGCATTGAGATGACATTGAAAAAAAAAGATTTGGCAAATTAATATTTTAGGCTGCCTTTTTTGCCTATTTTCAAAAGAAAATCAAAAATCGGAGATGAGAGAAGTTCCAAGCAGACCTTTTACCAAAGGTGAGGTTTACAACGCAATTAGTAGGCTCCACCTTTGAAAAACTTGTGGTGCCGACACTATACCTGCCGAACACATTATTTATGGCGGTATTGTATTGTATGTTTATTGACTACGCACAGAGGCGCAAAATCACACAAAGTACAAAAGATGAAACATAGGAAAAGGTTACAAAACCAACATAAAGACATAACATAGGAAAAGTAAATAAACATAAAATACAAAAGTGGTTTTAAAGTAGACCTCACGCACTTAAGGTGCACAAATATAACCAAATTTAAATAATAAGATGAACAAAACACTAAGAGCAGACATTGGGAGACTGGTATCGAAACTGGCTCAAATTTTACATTGTGTTCTACTCGCAGAGAAGAGGCTTTAGATTAACCAGCTGGGATGTAAGATTAGTAGGCTCCACATTTGAAAAGCATGTGGTGCCGACACTGTACCTGCCGAACACATTATGTATGGCAGTGAAAACCTGCTTTAACACATGTTTGTAACGTCATATTGAAGAAGTAGTACATCCCAGATAACTTAAAGGTTGGTATTCAGGTCCCTTTGTATGAAGGTAAAAACCAACGTAGTATTCATGATAGCTACCGAAGAAAAAAACCTTGTTGAATAACCTCGATAAGGTATATGAAATTCTCGTTTTTGAACCGTTAAGACAAATGATGGTCAGGCAATGGCGCCGGCATTATTTTGAAATTCCAATATGCCAGACCTAAGGGTCAAGGACAAATAAGTTTGAATCTCTTGGGATAAAATATGAAACTTTAGAAATGGATCAGATAACAGAAATAAATTTGGAGAGTAGAATAAAAGAGTTTAATCAATACTTAAAAGTCTACTGATCTCCAAGTTTACACATATCCTGCTGCCTCTTCCAAACCCAAAAACACAAACCCTACATGAAAATGAATGTTTATTCAAAAACTGTTTATGGAAAAACAAATGCCCAAAATATGGGGCTGAAATTTTAGAACGGAACCAATCAGATGGGAGACTAGGTTATCCTAAAGTTGCTGACTTTAATGATGCCTTAAAGATATCTTGGATTAAGCTGACTTATATGGGAGGGATGGAGAGTATTCCCTAAAGTATACAGTCTTGATAGAGCTACTTTGTGGTGCAAAATATGTTGATAAGATATTTAAAAAAAGTAGAAACCGGGTTTTGGAAAGATTTTCTGCTTGCTCTGCAAACGTTTTATCAAAAATGTTCACCTCCGTATTTTAAAAAATTTAGGCTAGTTCCCTTAGATATAAAGGTATAGGAAATTTGATTTTAACGAATAAGTGGCTTGAAAAGGATTGCAGGTTAAAGATGTATTAGACTCTGTAAGTGAACTAGTTAAAATAACTCATTTAAATGATGTGTATAATATTCAATATAGTTTCTTGGAATATGGACAACTAGCCTTTTCTACACGAAACAAACTCAACAAGTTTAATCATCACAGGAAGCAAGCAATAGGTCCAGATCTGCCACTTCTATTATCATTGGTTTAATATTCAAATAAAGGCTGTTCTAATATTCACAAATGAATGAAAGGACAAAATGACAACCTTCTACAAAGTTTTTCAGGAATATTGGTCCTTAAAACTTTATGAATATATACAGTTTCATTATGTTAAAATGATACTGTATATAAAGATGTTGGAGATGGAGGTTTAAAAATGTTGAACATGGTTGAGTTTGATTTTAGTTTAAAAATTACTTGGTTGAGAAAACTTGTAACCACTGACACTGATTGGATGGAATTTCCAATAAAGTACAAACTAGATAGAATGATTTTTACAGAAGAAAAACAACACAAACATAAATTCGGGAAAAGTGTAGCCTTAGCCTATACAAATTGGTATGTCACTTTTAAAAAAGTTGTTGATATTCCAATAGAATTCATTCCAATTCGGGGAAACAAACAATTAAATATACCATTTAACTCAGCCATGTTCAGCAAAAATATCTACTATTTGCCAGACATTTTCTCAGATGACGGAAACATATTAAGTCAAAAAATGATCGAAGATCAAAAAGGAATAAAAATCCCTTTTACTGTATATAAGAGCCATCCCTAAAGAATGGAAAAACTACATGACAAATTATAAAAAAACACTTAATCTTGAGATGCCAACAAATTTAGAATGGCTTACAAAGGACATAAAGGGAGGTCAAAATCTGAGGAAAATCTGGCAGATGAATAGAAATAAGGATAATCCATTTGGCCAAAATAAGTGGAATGAGAAATTGGAACTAGATAACGAAACCAATTGGAAACCCTTATATACAATGGCAGACAAATGCAAATTAAACGTAAGAGGTAAATACTTCCAATATCAGGTACTTCATAGAACAATTGTAACGAATAGAAAGTTATTACAATTTAATATGCGTATGGATAAAAACTGTGACAACTGTGGTGAAATAGAAACTATAACCCATCTACTATATAATTGTACGACCACTAAAAGAATATGGGCCTCCACTTTGGACTGGATAACCCCATTAATACAAGAAGAAATATACCATGACGAAGTATCAACTCTCATTGGAAACACAAGAAACACAATTTAAGTAAACTACATTTTTATTATATTAAAGCATGAAATATATAAATTCAAAAGGAAAAGAATACCTTACAAATTGATTTTCTTCAAGAGATCTCTTAAAAATTACATGAATATAAAACTATATAATGGTAAAACAACAGGTAATGAAAGAAAAGTGTTGGGAAAATGGTCACCCCTGATGAACTACTTAAAGAATGTATAGTAATACTCTATATATTTGTGAACCCGACAAGGCATATCATATTGTATTGTTTTGACATGTCTATGGAGAATAAAATTATAAAAACTAGCCTTTTCTACACGAAACAAACTCAGCAAGTTCAATCATCACAGGAAGTAAGCAATAGGTCCAGACCTGCCGCTTTTATTATCATTGGTTGAATTTTCAAATTAAGGCTGTTCCAATATTCACAAACGAATGAAAGGACATAAATGATAATCTACAGAATTTTTAGGAATATCAGTCCTTAAAACTGGATAAATACATATACATATACATATAAATACATATACATATACAGTTTCTTTACTTTCATTACTTTCCAAATGAGTTTTTACGTTACATTGGATACATTCTCAAGACTAGTTCACGTTAAGCTGATTCATAATATAGTGGTTATAAATATGATTCTTTTTAATGAATCTGGTTGATTCGTCCACCTGCTCATTTTGTAATAGAGAAGAGACAATTGTTCATGCTTTTCTTGAATGTGAAAATGATACCAGATTATAGTAGCAGTAGTGATATATGTGGTGCTATATGCCTGGTGTCGTTTTTGTTTATCAGTTATACTGACCTTTGGACAGGGTTATCATATTTACATTGCACTGACCTTTGTATTAGCAATCAGATTTGCCATCAGAGACAACTAAACTTTCCTTTTAGTTGTCTCTGAAGACTATTATAACCATCTTGAGAACTTAACCACTCACAAATCCTTTTCAAACTTATATCATATTTACCCTCTTGTTAAACATATCTATACAGTTTTGAAGCACTGCTATAACTAGCAGGGTTTTAAGAATCAAGGTAAATAGTTGAAAGAGAGTTGTCAATGTCTTTCACTGATGGAGTCATTTTTAAACGCACTTTCCTGTGATTGAAATCTGAGTGAACCAAACAAATCTCACCAAAAAACTTAATTTAGGTAATTTATTTTAAAATCTGATTGCTAATACAACGGTCACTGCAATGTAAATATAATTACCCTGTCAACAGGTCAATTGTCAGATTAGTTGTAATTACCCTGCCCTCAGGTCTTGATAAACAAAAAACTGACCTTAACTTGTTTTATCTATTTGTTAAAAGTTCATTACTCAATTAAGGAGCACAGGACCAGGCGTATATCATACCAGATGTAAAGCTCCCGTGCCTTATTCACCATTCAGTTATTTGTAATTGCGCTAACTACGATATTCATGACATTTCGGTTGTAATATGCCTTAGTACCTTTTGCGATAGCTCATGAGAAAAAGCGGTGAAAAGTCCTGAATTGACCAATCAGCCAGTCGCCTGCTCTTGCACTGGGAGGAAGAGGTCAGTGCAGTGACTTACAGTGACTGGCAGCTCCAGCCAACAGTCCATTCACTCCCACTGTGAAGCCAAATCTCGTCCAGGAGCCTCTGATAGCCCGAGACTTGGTGAGATTTGGTGAGATTTGAGGGTGGCCATCTTGTCTCTTGTTTTTGGTCTGCAGTTTAAATGGACCTCTTGCACTTTTAAACATGTGAAAAATGATTTTACCTTTCGGAGAGGATCTACAACATGGACATCCTGGGCCTGAAGGTATGAACTTTTGTTTACTCTGCTTTAATTGATATTAGCGTAATTGCAATACATGTAAATGGGAGGTTTAATTGGGGACTCTATTTCACTTGTGATATGACTAAACCTCAGTCATGAGGGTCATTTCAGTAAATTTCCCCCTTTCTACTGGTCTCATTCTGGGAAACCAACAATTTCCAGTTGGTTTATGAGGAGTGAAATAGGTAAATTAAGATGTTAATCTTGCTGGCGGGTCTATTTTCAAAGAAAAAATGTACACCTGAAATTGTAATTTTGTCACATTTTCTAGAGGCTTTTCTAAGGTAACTAGAATAACATGTCCTCCCATTTTGTATATTGAATGGTGGAAAAACTTTGTTTATATAAATTAATTTTTCTCCCCTATAAAGTTTGTAAATAATAATGTATCAGTATTTCCTTGTATCATTGTTATGAGCTATGCTGTGCTAGTTTCCAAGATTATAAAGTCTCCCGCAAATTTGAGGTAAACTTCAGATCCATGGTATGAACAGATAAATCAACAAGAAATAGACAGTCACATAAGGGGTCATTTTCTGAAATGGCACTTATGATACATATCTATGTTAGCATTCTGAAGACAAATCAAAAGTCTTGAACTGAACCTAAATTACTGTATGCTTATTGCAATTAGGCTAACATCAGTTTAACAGAGTCAACAAACAGTACTCACCTGCATTCCTATCATGCCCAGGTCGATAATCCTCCACATAAGGTAAAAGCATTTAGTAATGAGTGTACGTTTGTAATAACAAACATTCCATCAAGACAAGAGGTACAGTGTAGATCCGTAAAATACATTAAACCAATCTTCCAGTAATTAATTACTTTCTGGTGGGGCCACTCTAGTGTGCAGTCATCAGTGGTTAGGTAATCTTAAAACTTTTAAAGGATTTTGAGGAACCAGACTATCTAGAAGTGTGAGGGGTCAAAGAACACTCTCACCTAACAAGCTAAACTGATAATTTTCTGTGCTTAGTCTGAAAATCAAATGCCAAGCAATTCTGTATCTGTCTCTGTTTTGTCTGTTAGCAGCAGATAATTCCCTCAAACAGGATATCAATTAGAGCAATACCTGCCTGCCACCAATCAGCGTATTTCCTTCCTGAGCCAGGTTGACCCCTGGGAATGAGTGGGGTACAGATAAGAGCTCATTTGCATAACAATAGTGTCTGACTGGTGTAGGAGCTATTGGCTATTGTATCTAATCTCTGTGTTCAATGTCTCTGGTCAGTGCAACGTCCTTGTTGAATGTAAATATGGCCATGTGCGTCGCGTGCATCACACATTTTGACCTATGGGCTACATTTAATGATGCCACTTATCAAAAGATTCAGCGAAATAATACAGGTGTGGTGGCAGAGATATAAACCCAATTCCTTCCTTATATATATTTATTTTGTTATGATGAATGCACTTACACCAATGCGATTTTAACCTTTTAATGTGCTGTATAGCGATGACTAGTGAAAGCGTTCATGCAATCCTACTTTTTTGTACTGATCATTAACGTACCGCTAATCGCCCGTGCTTTTAACAATGTGTAAGTTGTTTGTTTTGATCTTTATGTACTCTCCTTTCATGGCTTTCGACAATGTCAGTTTATATGTGCTACTATTTTTACAATCTTACAAGCAGATTTCTTAAAATTAGGTTAAAATACCTTGACAAGACATCTGTTGTAGTTATCATAAATCTATTGGTGGACTTAACATGTGTTCTACTGAAATGTGGCTACAATATTTTGTTGCATCGCAGAATGTTGTCATAACGACGAGCTGCATGTCTCTACCCTGTTATTGATCTAGATAATATTATCAAAATCGTTAATCGTTTTATTGCTCTTTCATTGGTTATAGATGGCCCCTAAAGGTGACACAAACACAAGGTGTGCCTCATCATGCATTGATTTCCTTTTTAAGTTTGAAATATTTTTTCATTGTCAAAGCTCATTCGAATTGGACTAAAGAGGTACAAGCAACTTATGCATTATGATAAAGGCAAGCAATAAAATATCATAGACAATACATAAGTGTTTGACACCAACACACCAATAGAAAAAGAGTTCAGAAGTAATACTGCAGAATGGCTAATTTTTCCGTGTGACAATTTTCCCTAATTTCTCATTTTTGGGTGTTTCCATTTCTAATATTTCCGAAAAGAGGGTATATGTTTTTTTTCGTTTTTAATTTTCCCTTTTTATGTAAACCTTTAATTTTAGTATACCAAGGAGTAAATATTAATGGGTACCTGCATGTGCAGGGCCTTAATTGCAGCAATGCACTTGGCGATGGGACTATAACCAGTCTAGAGAGGCGTTCAGAAATAGATGTAATCTGTGAAGTGGCACATAGTTGAGCAATAGTCACAGCATCATCAGTGGTCATCCATTGCAATTAGCGATTGTTCCCCGCCACATGTAGATTGCAGTGAGTGATGACTGCTACCACTCTGAGTAAATGCTGGTCAGACACTTCAGAGATAAAGCTGGGCCTATCTATTTAACTAAGGTCAGAATTTTCCGTGTTTATTAAGTCCGGACATGAACTGTACAGATTTTTTCTGTGTTAATTATTCCCGTTTGATAGCATTCCGGGAAAAATGGGAAAATAAAACACAGAAAAAAAATTGCCATTCTAGAGTACTCATTAACAATAATATCAAGGAGACAGTCGCATTGAATAAAACAATACATAAGCAGCTATCTGAAGTTTTGCTGAAAAAAAATTGGCAGAATTATGCAACAAAATTAAGAAATTAGTTATAACCTGGAGGCCAAACACCAAGAAATGAAGGCAGTTCCTCATTGGTTTTGGCCCAGTACTTATCAATCAGAAATACATCTTTCATAGCCATTCTAACTCGTTTTAAGTGTAGATCTGTAGAACTATTACTATTTGTGTAGATGATCATTTTTACTGTCACAATGATAATATTAATAAATTTGTATTTGTTCTGAAGTTTCCCCAGGATAATCTCTTTTGTCTCTGTTTCATAATTTGAAAAGCCAATTCTTCTTATCCATTGTTCAGTATTTTTCCATATATTAACTGATTTTTCACAATCATACAGGAGATGTCACCCTGCCTCTTGTTGATAACAAGAGCAGAACGTTCAGTTTGTGTGATTTTCATCTTGCATATTTCATATTTTGTGATAACCTTGTATTAGAGAAATCTGAATTGATTTAAACGAATGATCATATTCACATTGGATTGATGATTGATAATAAAAGTCTTGTAAACTTTATCATGTATAAACATTTTTCCTGTTATCTCTTTCCATGTATTATAATAACAATCAATATGCTATCCTTGCCACTATTAAGAGATGTATACAACTTACTAACTTCCTTGGAATCCATGTTGATAATACCATTAATAAAAGTATTCATGGGAACCGTTTCGCATTTTGTCTGTGTATCTAAGGTTCCCTACTTCTTCAAGAAGTATAGGTTTTAACCATGTATACCTTGTTATGTTGGTATTCATTGGATACCTCTCACTGAGCACTCTAATATAAGTATCCATGTGCTAGGGTTTCATTTTTCAGGACTTTTGCAACATTTTGTTTTGGCCAAATTAGTAACCAGCAGCATAAGGGTTAAGCCTGTTAGAACTATGTTGTTCCATAATGGTAGGCTTCTTACATCCATAACGTTATTAGGCCTAAAATGTTAAATGATATACAATTCTGACTGCAAGACACATTTCCAAAAAGGGTCTTTAACGGTATCTTTCAACATTTTTGCATACATGTCACCCCTATATATACATTAATCGATACCATTCACTTTTGGAATATGTTTCCAAATACCGTTGCTGAAAAGTATTCTGCGTACCGGTAACCATGTTATTTTTAGAGTTTGAGAAAATCAGTGTAGATTTTAAAGTTTCATCCCTCATTCTTTTATTTCTGCTTTACTCTTTCCCTTCGAAATCTTAGAGTCTTGTTATTCCATAGGAAATCAGCGACAAGGATATCAATTGATTGTAAGAGTTGTTTACTAGGGCTGGGTAGAGCCAAGAGAAGGTGGGTTATCTTTGACATGACTAGACTCGTTATTACCATCACTCTACCCTAAAGTGTAAATGATTTTTTTCCATGTTTTAATGATTGTTTCCGTCGTTTTTATTTACATCTTGATGATATTTTAGTAATATGTGAGTCACATCAAAGACATTATCCAATGCTTCGAATTTGGTAGTCCATTCCAAGCCATGAAGCTCTTACCAGGTCTATCTCTTGACTCTACTTGTCCAAATTTTAATTGCTAAGCCAAACACCACCCTATACCAATGAAAATATCCAGAGTTTTCGTTAAGTTGCTTTAATCCATCTGTAGAAATATTGGTTTTGTTGCATTGGTTTCCTTATAGAGTAGAGCCTCTCGAAGTTACCAGCCCTGTAGGTTGACTACATACTAGTATTGCAAGTCCTAAAAGTACTTTTCTTGGTGGTTGTATAGTAATGAAAACCCATTGAAGTTGACCAGTTGTGACCATTCTCACGGGTAGAGGGGTTCCACTGTTTTTGTACAAGATAAGTGCAGTCAAGAATATTGAAATGCTTAATTTCTTAAAGGGGAACTAAGGCCTCACATACATGTTAGCTTGTATGAACGTAGTACACTTCAAGAATAGGATGCTGTCCTCCTTTTTCTCTCTGTGATCCCATGAGGGGAGAATTTTGCGTATTGCCACCAGCCTGCCACCACAGTGGCAGCCCACTTGCTGTCCCCTACTCTCTGAGCAGTGTATCATAGACTGCAGTGCTTTACATACCAACTCTCTTCGAAAGTTGCATAAAAACTTGTACGAGTATCAAAAAGGGTAAAATCATAAGCAGCAATTTGCTGTAGAAAAAAGACAGGGTGGTAGAGTAATTTTGCAATTATAGGTACCTTGAATTGTAGATAATTTGATACACGAACGAAAATAAATATTCTCAATTCCAATACAAATGTTGTTTAAGACGCACTATATACAAACAATTTAGCAAGTCAGATTTTCCCAGGAGTTCGCAAAAAACAATTTCTTACTTTTTATGATTTTCCATTTCAATTTCATTAAAAGGCATTTATTGCAAAATTGCAAAATCCAAAATATTGTCTATTCTACAGTATATCACGAGTGAAACCGAACTTATCCATTTTTTCTTCAACTTTTGAAGTCCCGTGCTTGTGATTCATTTTGTTTACGCCATTTCATGAAATGCTTTCACGAATAAGTGTCACGAATACTAGCTGATGCCCCGTCTATGAATCTTCGTGCTCTGGTTCATGTGACTCTGATGGTGGTATCTTGTTTTATGGTAGCTAAGTTTGTATTCATTATTTCTCATTGGCCTTAGCTGATATTCTATAAATAGCCCTCATATTCACCTGCCCGTGTCATGGGGGCGGTGGGTGGGTGATGAACTTATGGGCTATTTTTAGACGACCGGTTCCTTGTCCCAATTCAAAAGTAATTGAGTAAACCTTGAGGAAAAGTGATAAAGGCACCACGTACCCTTGTTTTCGGATGAATCAGCTAAGCGGGTGACCTTCACCTGCGAGCCGCTTCACTGGATCATGACAGTGTCAGGTATGCTGCTGACGTCACAGACTAGGGTTTCGTGTCCCAGACGTCACGAGCATTGAGATAAAAATAGCCTCACAGCACAATAGGGAGCCTCTGAGATGTGTATAAATAGCGGAGGGGAAACCCCTTAGGTATCCACAACAGTCTGAGCATCAACCCGAGTTGCAGGAAACAGACGGATTGCAGAAGGCTGCATCAATTCATTGGGAAGGAAGACTGAAGTCGTCAGGTAAGTTGTTTTTTCTTGATTTGTTGTTTACATATGGATGGTTTAGCCCTTTAATGCTCACGGTGGCCAAAAGAGTCCTGACAATTTTGATAATATATTTCTAGCAAAAGCATTTTCTAGAAAATATTTGAAGGAGAAATGTTAATCAAAAGCCAAACAACAACTCTCTTTCAAATATTTTGTGAACTTGTGCTTTATCCTGAAGTTATTTTCAAAAGCATTTTTTTAGAAAATACTTTAAGGAGAAATGTTGATCAAAAGCCAAACAACAACTATCTTTTAAATATTTTGTGAACTTGTGTTTTATCCTGAAGGTATTTTCAAAAGCATTTTTTAAGAAAATATTTTAAGGAGAAATGTTGATCAAAAGCCAAACAACAACTCTCTTTCAAATAGTTTGTGAACTTGTGCTTTATCCTGAAGTTATTTTCAAAAGTATGAGAGTAGCAGGCGATGTTTTCAATGGGTTAAACATCACACCTTTCTGGTATGAGGGAATATAAATGATAAGTTGCATTCGTAGATTGTAAAATGTTATATTCAACTATCAGTAGCAGTGCAAAATGTTTAACACTGCAATAGCTATGGCGGTGGCTATTCCTCCAGTACATTTACATTTCATTTTAACCTTTTCAATGTATCATTTTGCGCAAAATTTATATTGTGTGCTTTGAAAATAAGATATTAACTTTAATTCCAATAGCGAAAAAGCTTATATGCTTTCCAGTTTAACCTTTCTTTCCTTAGCAACGTTGTTCAGCAACGTCTCCTAAGCCATAGGTGTTTAGTAACCTCTCCTTAGGCATAGGTGTTCAGTAACCTCTCCTCAGCCATAGGTGTTCAGTAACCTGTCCTTAGCCGTAGGTGTTCAGTAACCTCTCCTTAGGCATAGGTGTTCAGTAACCTTCCCTTAGGCATAGGTGTTCAGTAACCTCTCCTCAGCCATAGGTAATCAGTAACTTCTCCTTAGCCATAGGTGTTCAGTAACCTCTCCGTAGCCATAGGTGTTCAGTAACCTTCCCTTAGGCATAGGTGTTCAGTAACCTCTCCTCAGCCATAGGTAATCAGTAACTTCTCCTTAGGCATAGGTGTTCAGTAACCTCTCCTTAGCCATAGGTGTTCAGTAACCTCCCCTTAGGCATAGGTGTTCAGTAACCTCCCCTTTGCCATAGGTGTTCAGTAACCCCCCCCCCCTTAGCCATAGGTGTTCAGTAACCTCTTCTAAGGCATAGATGTTCAGTAACCTCTCCTCAGGCATAGGTGTTCAGTAACCACACCTTAGGCATAGGTGTTCAGTAACCTCTCCTTAGGCATAGGTGTTCAGTAACCACACCTTAGCCATAGGTGTACAGTAACCACACCTTAGCCATAGGTGTTCAGTAACCTCTTCTAAGGCATAGATATTCAGTATAGGTGTTAGAAAACTTTTTCTTGGGTATACGTGTTCAGTAACCACTCCTTATGGCACAGGTGTTCATAAACCTCTTCTTAGCCATAGGTGTTAATTAACCTCATCTTAGGTATGAGTGTTCAGTAATCTTTTCTTAGTGTCGTGGCGTAAGCCGTGGGGATTAAGACGCGACCCTTTCAGTACCTTTCAGACCTTTATTAGTAGCGGCTACATTATAGTGTGTACACTCGCTCGAGACTCCAACTCCGAACTCCCGCTTCTGTCGAGCCTAGCTCCCTATTCCCTACGCCCGTAGAGAGACTGCGGAATGTGGCTATTTAACCACTTACTGACCTAACCATAAGGGCTGGTCTCTATACGACATGCCCGGCTCCCCTTTAATTTGACAGACACTCGAACAGAAAAAAAACAATGATGCAGAGAGTGGATGTCAAATTGTATCTTAAGTACTTAAACATTCAACGTCTAACCGAATGGGCATTTTGTTCATCAAATCATTAGTGTGTACAGGGTATTAATAGATTAAAGGTGATCTCGAGCTACACAAAACTACAATAATGTGGTTATATAGAAATAGCAGTAGCACAGAGTATGCATTATGCTGTATAATAAGTGTCCGATAAGGTGGTGACACCACTGATTAAAGTCATGCAATTAAAATGTCTTTTGTTTGGTTGTCACTGTCACAATTCAAATGTCATTTGTGTTGTCACTTTCTGCTCCCGATGTTGGCTGAAAAAGATAGGCTCAGCTTCGATAGTATGATTGGAATACAGGGTTAAATGCCCTGATACAATACAAAATCAAAAATAATTTCATGGAAATTCACAGATTTGGTCAAATATCTGTTTTGGTTGGCATTATAATCATTCCTCGTCATTCAATCATACAAAACACCATGGGTAGGCTGACATCATTTCAGGCATGCATACAATAACATTGATACATATATGTAAAAAATAGCAGCAATTGGTATACATGATAATATATGACTTTGTAAATAGTCATTTCAATCCGAATTACTACAATTAATCATAGCTACTGAATAGGATAATACCCAATATATCTAAACAATTACTCAATCTAAAAGGGCTGGTCTCTATACGACATTAGTTGAACATATATTTACTCCTGTATTTCTTGTCTTTTTCAGATTGTTTTGGTAATAATAATCATCTTGTGAGAGGATGATTTTGCGGCTTGCCCTACTGGTGTGTGTCTGCGCTGTGCTGGCAGCTGCCCAGCAAGAGAAACTGTCAGAGGAAGAACTCAGTCAGCTGCAGAATAGCGACATCAACGTGGAAGGTGAGCAATCCTCGCAATTACACCTTGTGCGCCGTGAGAAGCGGGATGCTGATGAGAGTGATGAGATGCAGAGATGGCGGCGGGGCGGCAGATATAGAGGCAGACAGCAGATGAGGAATGGCGGAGATGGATCTGAGGGTGACTCATCTGAGCCTGCTAGACATCCCCACCACCACAGAGGGCACGGAGGTCCACCCAGAAGGCGCCCGCGCCCTACAGGCGATACACCAACTGGCGGACACTCTGGGCGCAGGCATGGCCACGGGCGCCCACGACCAACAGGGCACCCCAACGTCACCGGGCGACCACATCATCATGGCAACGACTCTCATTCTGGCGAGCAGGGTGGTCACTCTGGGCGCAGGCATGGCCACGGGCGCCCACGACCAACAGGGCACCCCAACGTCACCGGGCGACCACATCATCATGGCAACGACTCTCATTCTGGCGAGCAGGGTGGACACTCTGGGCGCAGGCATGGCCACGGGCGCCCACGACCAACAGGGCACCCCAACGTCACCGGGCGACCACATCATCATGGCAACGACTCTCATTCTGGCGAGCAGGGTGGTCACTCTGGGCGCAGGCATGGCCACGGGCGCCCACGACCAACAGGGCACCCCAACGTCACCGGGCGACCACATCATCATGGCAACGACTCTCATTCTGGCGAGCAGGGTGGTCACTCTGGGCGCAGGCATGGCCATGGGCGACCACGACCAACAGGGCACCCCAACGTCACCGGGCGACCACATCATCATGGCAACGACTCTCATTCTGGCGAGCAGGGTGGACACTCTGGGCGCAGGCATGGCCATGGGCGCCCACGACCAACAGGGCACCCCAACGTCACCGGGCGACCACATCATCATGGCAACGACTCTCATTCTGGCGAGCACGGTGGACACTCTGGGCGCAGGCATGGCCATGGGCGACCACGACCAACAGGGCACCCCAACATCACTGGTCATCCCCACCCCCATCCCCGACCCACCGGTCACCCTGGCTTCACAGGGAGCCCACGCCCTACACCAACTGGTAGTTCCACCGACGATCTTGAAATGCTGAGCCAACAATTACGAAGAGCATATGGTAGTGAAGAAGATAATGATGATGATGACAGTGAAGCCAGTAATGAAAGTGATGACTACAGTGATAATGATGATGATGATGATGACGATGACGATGATGATGATGATGATGATGATAGTGTTGATAGCGATGACGGTTCTGATTCTGATGCATCCTCTCCTAAAAGGCCCCGACGGCCACGCCCAACTGGTCATCCCAAGTTCCCTAGACGTCCTCGTCCCACGGGCCGACCACGTGGCACAGGCAGACCACGCCCACGCCCAACAGGCCTGCCAAACGTCACCGGTCAGCCTGGTCATCGCAGACATCGTCCTCGTCCCACTGGTCAACCCCGCGTCACAGGTGAACCAAGGCCTACTGGTGGCCCCAGGGACAGAGATGATGATGATACCCCACGTCGCCCCCGCCCCACGGGCAGACCTCGTGGTGGACGGGGTGGTCGTAGAGGGAATGGTGGTCCTAGAGGTAATGGTGGTCGCAGGGGAGGCGGACGTGGCGACCGCGGATCTCAGAGAGGTCGCAGAAGTCTTTATGGAATGATTCAAGACATCGCCAATATGTTTTAAAAACTGCCAGTTAGATAATTATCAAAAGTTTGGTAAAGTCATCCACGCAACGCTGAGAGCAAAATACGATACGTAAACCGTAATCGAGAGCCAAGTTTGTCTTCCTTAATCGGTCTTGCAATTCTGTGAGGAAAGCATGTATGTATGTATGTATGTAGGCATATGTATGCATGTATATCTATGCATGCATATATGTGTATGTATGTGTGTGTTTAACCGTACTAAAATATAGGTGACTGTGTTTTAGGTAAAAATTGAAATGAAATCAAAGAACTGCCATAAACATCCGCTGTATTGCAGATACAACCCACGCAAGTTAGGGTATGACTCAATTTTCTATACTCTACAATACCTAATACCAGCTAGTGTGCCAAAGTTCTGAATTGTATTATGTTATATCTGAATATCATGTGCTGGTCGCATGTTACTTAGTGCAGACGCTATTGCTTATAAGATATGTTCTGCAGGAAAATATTACTTTGTTCATAAATAAACATTGACGTGTAAGTTTCTGTTGTTGTTTTTTCGTGCGTTAAATGTGTTTGTTGAAAACACTAAACCTAGAAATGACGTGACACCACGTTGCCCAGTGAGCATTTAGATGTAATAGTCGGTAAAACACATTGAATGTTCTCTTCCAAATATGACTCCAAAACACACTGGCACAGAATGGCTAGAAATCCGTTATTTGTCTTGATCTCAATGGTGCATCCAGGGTGATTTTGATATTTGGAATGCGACATCTATGTTCATGGCCAATTATTTTGATAGAGCAAGTTGGCCTTGAGATTACATTGAAAAAAGATTTGTGCAAATTAATATTTTAGGCTGCCTTTTTTGCCTAAATTCAAAAGAAAATCAAAAATCTGACATGAGAGAAGTTCCAAGTAGACCTTTTACCAAAGGTGAGGTTTACAACGCAATAAGTAGGCTCACCCTTTGAAAAGCTTGTGGTGCCGACACTATACCTGCCGAACACATTATTTATGGCAGTGAAAATCTTAGGATTGCTTTAACACACGTTTATAACCTCATATTGAACCAGTATTACATCGCAGATAATTTAACGATTGGTGTTCAGATCCCTTTGTATGAAGGTAAAAACCAACGTAGTATGAGTACTGCTAGCTACCGAAGAAAAAAAGCTTGTTGAATAACTTTGATAAGGTATATGAAATTCTCGTTTTTGAACCGTTTAGACAAATGATGGTCAGGCAATGGCGCCGGCATTATTTTGAAATTCCAATGTGCCAGACCAAAGGGTCAAGGACAAATAAGTTTGAATCTCTTGGAATAAAATATGACACTTTAGAAATGGATCAGATAACAGAAATAAATTTGGAGAGTAGAATAAAAGAGTTTAATCAATATTTAAAAGTCTACTGATATCCAAGTTAACACATATCCTGCTGTCTCTTCCAAACCCAAAAACACAAACCCTACATGAAATTGAATGTTTATTCAAAAACTGTTTATGGAAAAACAAATGCCCAAAATATGGGGCTGAAATTTTAGAACGGAACCAATCAGATGGGAGACTAGGTTATCCTAAAGTTGCTGACTTTAATGATGCCTTAAAGATATATTGGATTAAGCTTACTTATATGGGAGGGATGGAGAGTATTCCCTAAAGTATACAGTCTTGATAGAGCTACTTTGTGGTGCAAAATATGTTGATAAGATATTTAAAAAAGTAGAAACCGGGTTTTGGAAAGATTTGTGCTTGCTCTGCAAACGTTTTATCAAAACTGTTCACCTCCGTCTTTTAAAAAAATTTAGGCTAGTGCCCTTATGATGTAAAGGGATAGGAAATTTGATTTTAACGAATAAGTGGCTTAAAAAGTATTGCAGGTTAAAGATGTATTAGACTCTGTAAGTGAACTAGTTAAAAGAACTCATTTAAATGATATGTATAATATTCAATATAGTTTCTTGGAATATGGACAACTAGCCTTTTCTACACGAAACAAACTCAGCAAGTTTAATCATCACAGGAAGCAAGCAATAGGTCCAGATCTGCCACTTCTATTATCATTGGTTTAATGTTCAAATAAAGGCTGTTCCAATATTCGCAAATGAATGAAAGGACAAAATGACAATCTTTTACAAAATTTTCAGGAATATTGGTCCTTAAAACCTAATGAATATATACAGTTTCATTATGTTAAAATGATACTGTATATAAAGATGTTGGAGATGGAGGTTTAAAAATGTTGAACATGGTTGAGTTTGATTTTAGTTTAAAAATTACTTGGTTGAGAAAACTTGTAACCACTGACACTGATTGGATGGAATTTCCAATAAAGTACAAAATAGATAGAATGATTTTTACAGAAGAAAAACAACACAAACATAAATTCTGGAAAAGTGTAGCCTTAGCCTATACAAATCGGTATGTCACTTTTAAAAGAGTTGTTGATATTCCAATAGAATACATTCCAATTTGGGGAAACAAACAATTAAATACTGTAAAACCCTTTATAACCACGCCCCTTTTTATTCACGCAACTGCCGTCTGAATCTGATCGCGGCCATTTAATTACACGCATCAACTGTATCACCGCTAGATGGGGCATTGTTATGCTATTCTGAACGTATATCAGCGCCAGTAATATACGCGTTATCATCACCTAGCGCGAAATGCGTGAAATTAAAAGGAGCGCGATAATAATGGGTTTTACAGTATACCATTTAACTCAGCCATGTTCAGCAAAAATATCTACTATTTGCCAGACATTTTCTCAGATGACGGAAACATATTAAGTAAAAAAATGATCGAAGATCAAAAAGGAATAAAAATCCCTTTTACTATATATTTTGGAATAAGAAGGGCCATCCCTAAAGAATGGAAAAACTGCATGACAAATTATCAAAATACACTTAATCTTGAGATGCCAACAAATTTAGAATGGCTTACAAAGGACAAAAAGGGAGGTCAAAATCTGAGAAAAATCTGGCAGATGAATAGAAATAAGGATATTCCATTTGGCCAAAAAAAGTGGAATGAGAAATTGGAACTAGATAACGAAACCAATTGGAAACCCTTATATACAATGGCAGACAAATGCAAATTAAACATAAGAGGTAAATACTTCCAATATCAGGTACTTCATAGAACAATTGTAACGAATAGAAAGTTATTACAATTTAATATGCGTATGGATGAGAACTGTGACAACTGTGGTGAAATAGAAACTATAACCCATTTACTATATAATTGTACGACCACTAAAAGAATATGGGCCTCCACTTTGGACTGGATAACCCCATTAATACGAGAAGAAATATACCATGACGAAGAATCAACTCTCATTGGAAACATAAGAAACACAATATTAGTAAACTACATTTTTATTATATTAAAGCATGAAATATATAAATTCAAATGGAAAAGAATACCTTACAAATTGATTTTCTTAAAGAGATCTCTTAAAAATTACATGAATATAGAACTATATAATGGTAAAACAACAGGTAATGAAAGAAAAGTGTTGGGAAAATGGTCACCCCTGATGAACTACTTAGAGAATGTACAGTAATACTCTATATTTGTGAACCCGACAAGGGATATCATATTGTATTGTTTTGACATGTGTATGGAGAATAAAATTATAAAAACTAGCCTTTTCTACACGAAACAAACTCAGCAAGTTCAATCATCACAGGAAGCAAGCAATAGGTCCAGACCTGCCACTTTTATTATCATTGGTTGAATTTTCAAATAAAGGCTGTTCCAATATTCACAAATCAATGAAAGGACGAAATGATAATCTACAGAATTTTTAGGAATATCAGTCCTTAAAACTGGATAAATACTAGTACATATACATATACATATGCATATACATATACAGTTTCTTTACTTTCATTACTTTCCAAATGAGTTTTTATGTTACATTGGATACAATCTCAAGACTAGTTCACGTTAAGCTGATTCATAATGGAGTGGTTATCAATATGATTCTTTTTAATGAATCTGGTTGATTCATCCACCTGGTCATTTTGTAATAGAGAAGAGACAATTGTTCATGCTTTTCTTGAATGTGAAAATGATACCAGATTATAGTAGTGATATATGTGGTGCTATACGCCTGGTGTCGTTTTTGTTTATCAGTTATACTGACCTTTGGACAGGGTTATTATATTTACATTGCACTGAACTTTGTATTAGCAATCAGATTTGCCATCAGAGACAACTAAACCTTCTTTTTAGTTGTCTCTGAAGACTATTATAACCATCTTGAGAACTGTGATTGAAATCAGAGAGAACCAAACAAATCTCACCAAAAAACTTAATTTAGGTAATTTATATTGAAATCTGATTGCTAATACAACGGTCACTGCAATGTAAATATAATTACCCTGTCAACAGGTCAATTGTCAGATTAGTTGTAATTACCCTGCCCTCAGGTCTTTATAACTGATAAACAAAAAACTGACCTTTACTTGTTTTATCTATTTGTTAAAAGTTCATTACTCAATTAAGGAGCACAGGACCAGGCGTATATCATACCAGATGTAAAGCTCCCGTGCCTTATTCACCATTCAGTTATTTGTAATTGCGCTAACTACGATATTCATGACATTTCGGTTGTAATATGCCTTAGTACCTTTTACGATAGCTCATGAGAAAAAGCGGTGAAAAGTCCTGAATTGACCAATCAGCCAGTCGCCTGCTCTTGCACTGGGAGGAAGAGGTCAGTGCTACGTCCTTGTTGATTGTACATATGGCCATGTGCGTCGCGTGCATCACACATTTTGACCTATGGGCTACATTTAATGATGCCACTTATCAAAAGATTCAGCGAAATAATACCGGTGTGGTGGCAGAGATATAATGGGTAATGTATCTCTGTGTGGAGAGTGTCGAAATGTGTGTGTTTCATATACCGATGTCTCCATACTGTTTAGACAAATGGTTTATTCCAGGAGCTATACAATATTGATATGCATGGTATTTATCTAACACCATCACACAATCTCTTCAAGAATTACCACAAGAACACTTTTTTGCAAACGAATCAAAGATTCAACTAATTGCTGCATGTTTTCGATGAAATTCCTTTCCAGTCATTTAAAAACGTTGCTAACAGCAGACTTAGTGATGTGCACACCCACCATATGCTATAATGCTCAAGCACGAGCAAGATATAAAAACTATATATATATATATATATATATATATATATATATATATATATATATATATATATATATATATATATATATATATATTTATATATATATATATATATATATATATATATATATATATATATATATACATATATATATATTTATATATATATATATATATATATATATATATATATATATATATATATATATATATATATATATATATATATATATATATATATATACATATATATATATATATATATATATATATATATATATATATATATATATATATTTAGGGACCTGCTGTGGCCGAGTGGTTACGTTGCCTGGCTCCCAAGTATGAGTTTGCAGGTTCGAGTCTCCGCTGGATCCCAAAGCAGGTTGGCCTGGTCGCTATATAAATGTGCCACCTTTTGGAGGGCTGTCTATGGTGTAAAACCCAATTCCTTCCTTATATATATTTAATTTGTTATGATGAATGCACTTACACCAATGCGATTTTAACCTTTTAATGTGCAGTATAGCGATGACTAGTGAAAGCGTTCATGCAATGCTACGTTTTGTACTGATCATTAACGTACCGCTAATCGCCCGTGCTTTTAACAATGTGTAAGTTGTTTGTTTTGATCTTTATGTACTCTCCTTTCATGGCTTTCGACAACGTCAGTATATATGTGCTACTACTTTTACAATCTTACAAGCAGATTTCTTAAAGTTAGGTTAAAATATCTTGACAAGACATTTGTTGTAATTATCAAAAATCTATTGGTGGACTTAACATGTGTTCTACTGAAATGTGGCTACAATATTTTGTTGCATTGCAGAATGTTGTCATAACGACGAGCTGCATGTCTCTACCCTGTTATTGATCTAATATTATTAAAATCGTTAATCTTTTAATTGCTCTTTCATTGGGTATAGATGGCCCCTAAAGGTGACACAAACACAAGGTGTTCCTCATCATGCATTGATTTCCTTTTTAAGTTTGAAATATTTTTTCATTGTCAAAGCTCATTCGAATTGGACTAAAGAGGTACAAGCAACTTATGCATTATGATAAAGGCAAGCAATAAAATGTCATAGAAAATACATAAGTGTTTGACACCAACACACCAATAGAAAAAGAGTTCAGATGTAATACTGCAGAATGGCTCATTTTTCCGTGTGACAATTTTCCCTAATTTCTCATTTTTGGGTGTTTCCATTTCTAATATTTCCGAAAAGAGGGTATATGTTTTTTTTCGTTTTTAATTTTCCCTTTTTATGTAGACCTTTAATTTTAGTATACCAAAGAGTAAATATTAATGGGTACCTGCACGTGCAGGGCCTTAATTGCAGCAATGCACTTGGCGATGGGACTATAACCAGTCTAGAGAGGCGTTCAGAAATATATGTAATCTGTGAAGTAGCACATAGTTGAGCAACAGTCACAGCATCATCAGTGGTCATCCATTGCAATTAGCGATTGTTCCCCGCCACATGTAGACTGCAGTGAGTGATGACTGCTACCACTCTGAGTAAATGCTGGTCAGACACTTCAGAGATAAAGCTGGGCCTGTCTATTTAACTTAGGTCAGAATTTTCCGTGTTTATTAAGTCCGGACATGAACTGTACAGATTTTTTCTGTGTTAATTACTCGTTTGATAGCATTCGGGGAAAAATGGAAAAAAAAACACAGAAAAAATTGCCATTCTAGAGTACTCATTAACAATAATATCAAGGAGACAGTCGCATTGAATAAAACAATACATAAGCAGCTATCTGAAGTTTTGCTGAAAAAAATTGGCAGAATTATGCAACAAAATTAAGAAATTAGTTATAACCTGGAGGCCAAACACCAAGAAATGAAGGCAGTTCCTCATTGGTTTTGGCCCAGTACTTATCATTCAGAAATACATCTTTCATAGCCATTTTAACTTGTTTTAAGTGTAGATCAGTAGAACTATTACTATGTGTGTAGATGATCATTTCTAATGATAATACAATGATACAATGATAATAGCAAAAAAATTGTATTTTTTCTGAAGTTCCCCCAGGATAATCTCTTTTGTCTCTATTTCATGATTTGAAAAGCCAATTCTTCTTATCCATTGATCAGTATTTTTTCATATCTTAACTGATTTTTCATAATCATAAAGGGGATGTCACCCTGCCTCTTGTTGATAACAAGAGCAGAACGTTCAGTTTGTGTGATTTTCATCTTGCATATTTCATATTTTGTGATAACCTTGTATTAGAGAAATCTGAATTGAATTAAACGAATGATCATATTCACATTGGATTGATGATTGATAATAAAAGTCTTGTCAACTTTATCATGTATGAACCTTTTTCCTGTCATCTCTTTCCATTTATTCATAATATCAATCAATATGCTATCCTTGCCACTATTAAGAGATGTATACAACTTACTAACTCCCTTGGAATCCATGTTGATAATACCATTAATAAAAGTATTCATGGGAACCATTTCGCTTTTTGTCTGGGTATCTAAGGTTCCTAACCTCTTCAAGAATGATGGGTTTTAACCCTCCCAATACTGAGGTTACTTTCATTCGTAGTACAAGAAGATAAAGATTCTTTGAAAACCCTCTATACCCTGTTATGTTGGTATTCATTGGATAGCTCTCACTGAGCACGCTAATATAAGTATCCATGTGCTAGGGTTTCGTTTTTCAGGATTTTTGCATCAGTTTGTTTTGGCCAAATCAGTCACCAGCAGCATAAGGGTTTACCCTGTTTAAACCTTGTTGTTCCATAATGATAAGCTTCTTACATCCATAACGTTATTAGGTTTAAAATGTTGAATGATATACAATTCTGACTGCGAGACACATTTCCAAAAAGAATATAAACAGTATCTTTCAAAATCTTTTGCAAACATGTCATCCCTATATATACATTGATCGATACCATTCAGTTTTGGAATTTGTTTCCAAATACCATTGCCGAAAAGTATTGTGCATAACCATGTTATTTTTAGAATTTGAGAAAATCAGTGTAAATTTTGAAGTTTCATCCCTCTCTCTTTTATTTCTGCTTTTATTATTTCCCTTCGAAATCTTGGAGTCTTTTTATTTCATGGGAAATTAGCGACAAGGCTGTCTATTGATTGCAAGAGTTGTTTGCTATGGCAGAGTAGAGCCAGGAGAAGGTGGGTCATCTTTGATATGACTAGACTCGTTATTACCATCACTCTACCCTAAAGTGTTAATGATATTTTCTCCATGTTTTAATGATTGTTTCCATCGTTTCTACTTTCACCTTGATGATAATTTAGTAATATGTGAGTCACATCAAAGACATTACCCAATGCTTAGAATTTGGTAGTCCATTCCAAGCCATGAAGCTCTTACCAGGTCTATCTCTTGACTCTACTTGTCCAAATTTTAATTGCTAAGCCAGACACCACCCTATACCAATGACAAATATCCAGATTTTCGTTAAGTTGCTTTAATCCATCTGTAGAAATATTGGTTTTGTTGCATTGGTTTCCTTATAGAGTAGAGTCTCTCGAAGTTCCCAGCCCTCCACATATTGCAAATCCTAAAACTACTTTTCTTGGTGGTTGTAAAGTACAGAAAACCCATTGAAGTTGACCAGTTGTGACCATTCTCACGGGTAGATGGGTTCCACTGTTTTTGTACAAGATAAGTGCAGTCAAGAATATTCAAATGCTTAATTTCTTAAAGGGGAACTAAAGCCTCACATACATGTTAGCTTGTATGAACGTAGTACACTTCAAGAATAGGATGCTGTCCTCCTTTTTCTCTCAGTGATCCCATGAGGGGAGAATTTTGCGTATTGCCACCAGCCTGCCACCACAGTGGCAGCCCACTTGCTGTCCCCTACTCTCTGAGCAGTGTATCATAGACTGCAGTGCTTTACATACCAATTCTCTTCGAAAGTTGCATAAAAACTTGTATGAGTATCAAAAAGGGTAAAATCATAAGCAGCAATTTGCTGTACAAAAAGGCAGGGTGGTAGAGTAATTTTTCTATTATAGGTACCTTGAATTGTAGATAATTTGATACACGAACGAAAATAAATATTCTCAATTCCAATACAAATGTTGTTTAAGATTTTTCATTTCAATTTCATTAAAAGGCATTTATCGCAAAATTGCAAAATCCAAAATCCAAAATATTGTCTATTCTACAGTATATCACGAGTGAAACCGAACTTATCCATTTTTTCTTCAACTTTTGAAGTCCCGTGCTTGTGATTCATTTTGTTTACGCCATTTCATGAAATGCTTTCACGAATAAGTGTCACGAATACTAACTGATGCCCCGTCTATGAATCTTCGTGCTCAGGTTCATGTGACTCTGATGGTGGTATCTTGTTTTATGGTAGCTAAGTTTGTATTCATTATTTCTCATTGGCCTTGGCTGATATTCTATAAATAGCCCTCATATTCACCTGCCCGTGTCATGGGGGCGGTGGGTGAGTGATGAACCGTGTAACTTGTGGGCTATTTTTAGACGACCGGTTCCTTGTCCCAATTCAAAAGTAATTGAGTAAACCTTTAAGAGAAGTGATAAAGGCACCACGTACCCTTGTTTTCGGATCTTCACCTGCGAGCCGCTTCACTGGGTCATGACATTGTCAGGTATGCTGATGACGTCACAGACTAGGGTTTCGTGTCCCAGACGTCACGAGCATTGAGATAAAAATAGCCTCACAGCACAATAGGGAGCCTCTGAGATGTGTATAAATAGCGGAGGGGAAACCCCTTAGGTATCCACAACAGTCTGAGCACCAAACCGAGTTGCAGGAAACAGACGGATTGCAGAAGGCTCGATCCAGTCGCTTGGGAAGAAGAGTCAAGTCGTTGGGTAAGTTGCTTTTTCTTCACACAATCCTTAACCCTTCCAGTGCTAAGGGCACTTTCGTCCGAAGCACAAGACTATCTAAACCCAGGTGTTTTTGTTTGCATCAGTTGGTATCGGGCTAGATTAGCCACCAACAGCGTATTAATACATTAATGCTCACAGCAGCCAAAAGCAGCCTGACATTTTTGATGAAATCTTGCAGGCAAAGGCATAGTTAGGAAAATATTTGATGGAGAAATGTTAATCAGCACATTACCAACAACTCTCTTTGATTTTTTTTCTAAAATCATCATCAATTCTAAAGTTATTTTCAAAAGTATCATAGATCCAGACGACAATTCCTGGAGGATATCTTAAGCATTACTGGGTTAAAGGGTAAACGACGTCCAGGAATGTTTGGGCGTGCTGTATTAGAAGTGCAAGTGCACATGCAGCAAGAAGACTTGGAGCAGTCAGAGGGAAAGATGCCTCAGGCTACTCACAAGAGCAATCTGATAAAGTGTGTTGTTTACATATGCACGTTTTAAACATCAGACTCCTTTCTGGTATAAGTTGCATTCGTATATTGTAAAATGTTTTTGTTCCACAATAAGGAGGCGTGCAAGGTGCTTTACACTGAAAATGCTGTGGCGCTGGTTATTCATCCGTTACTGTCATCAATTACATTTTATTTTAACCTTTTCAATTCCTTCCTGTATCATTTTGCGCAAGCTTTATATTGGCTGCTTTGACAATAGGTTAACTTTAAATCCAATAGCGAAAAAGTTCAATTATGATTTTATGTGTTTTATGGTTTACGATTCGGAGTCAATAATGATGGTTAATAAGGAACCTGCTTTATTGGGTACATGTACTGATTCATGTTTCCTACTAAGTTAACGCACAAAGAGTGGACGCGCTTTTTCTGTTTGAGAAGCTTATTTTCTTTCCAGTTCGACGCATGTGTTCAATAACCTCTTCTTAGCCATAGGTGTTCAGTAACCTCTTCTTAGCCATAGGTGTTCAGTAACCTGTCCTTATCCATAGGTGTTCAGTACCCTGTCCTCAGCCATAGGTGTTCAGTAACCTCCCCTTAGCCATAGGTGTTCAGTAACCTCTCCTCAGCTATAGGTGTACAGTAACCTCCCCTTAGCCATAGGTGTTCAGTAACCTCTCCTCAGCTATAGGTGTACAGTAACCTCCCCTTAGGCATAGGTGTTCAGTAACCTCTCCTCAGCTATAGGTGTACAGTAACCTCCCCTTAGCCATAGGTGTTCAGTAACCTCTCCTCAGCTATAGGTGTTCAGTAACCTCCCCTTAGCCATAGGTGTTCAGTAACCTCTCCTCAGCTATAGGTGTACAGTAACCTCCCCTTAGCCATAGGTGTTCAGTAACCTCTCCTCAGCCATAGGTGTACAGTAACCTCCCCTTAGGCATAGGTGTTCAGTAACCTCTCCTCAGCCATAGGTGTTCAGTAACCTCCCCTTAGCCATAGGTGTTCAGTAACCTCTCCTCAGCCATAGGTGTACAGTAACCTCCCCTTAGGCATAGGTGTTCAGTAACCTCTCCTCAGCCATAGGTGTTCAGTAACCTCTCCGTAGCCATAGGTGTTAAGTTACCTCCCCTTAGGCATAGGTGTTCAGTAACCTCCCCTTAGCCATAGGTGTTCAGTAACCCCCCTTAGCCATAGGTGTTCAGTAACCTCTCCTCAGCCGTAGGTGTTCAGTAACCTCTCCGTAGCCATAGGTGTTCAGTTACCTCCCCTTAGGCATAGGTGTTCAGTAACCTCTCCGTAGCCATAGGTGTTCAGTTACCCCCCCCCCCCCCCCCCCCTTAGCCATAGGTGTTCAGTAACCTCTCCTTAGGCATATATGTTCAGTAACCTCTCCTTAGGCATAGGTGTTCAGTAACCTCCCCTTAGGCATAGGTGTTCAGTAACCTCCCCTCAGCCATAGGTGTACAGTAACCACACCTTAGGCATAGGTGTCTAGTAACCTCTTCTAAGACAGATGTTCAGTAACCTCTTAGTCGTATAGGTGTTAGATAACTTTTTCCTGGGTATACGTGCTCAGTAACCACTCCTTATGGCACAGGTGTTCAGTAACCTCTTCTTAGCCATAGGTGTTCATAACCTCTTCTTAGGTATGAGTGTTCAGTAATTTTATCTTAGTTGAACATATATTTACGCCTGTCTTTCTTATCTTTTGCAGACTGTTTGGGGAGAAATACTAAACTTGTGAGAGGATGATTTTGCGGCTTGCCCTACTGGTGTGTGTCTGCGCTGCGCTGGCAGCGGCACAGCAAGAGAAACTGTCAGAGGAAGAACTCAGTCAGCTGCAGAATAGCGACATCAACGTGGAAGGTGAGCAATCCTCGCAATTACACCTTGTGAGCCGTGAGAAGCGGCACGCTGATGAGAGTGATGAGATGCAGAGATGGCGGCGTGGCGGCAGATATAGAGGCAGACAGCAGATGAGGAATGGCGGAGATGGATCTGAGGGTGACTCATCTGAGGCTCCTAGACACCCCCACCCCCACAGAGGGCACGGCGGTCCACCCAGAAGGCGCCCGCGCCCTACAGGCGATACACCAACTGGCGGACACTCTGGGCGCAGGCATGGCCACGGGCGCCCACGACCAACAGGGCACCCCAACGTCACCGGGCGACCACATCATCATGGCAACGACTCTCATTCTGGCGAGCAGGGTGGTCACTCTGGGCGCAGGCATGGCCACGGGCGCCCACGACCAACAGGGCACCCCAACGTCACCGGGCGACCACATCATCATGGCAACGACTCTCATTCTGGCGAGCAGGGTGGTCACTCTGGGCGCAGGCATGGCCACGGGCGCCCACGACCAACAGGGCACCCCAACGTCACCGGGCGACCACATCATCATGGCAACGACTCTCATTCTGGCGAGCAGGGTGGTCACTCTGGGCGCAGGCATGGCCACGGGCGCCCACGACCAACAGGGCATCCCAACGTCACCGGGCGACCACATCATCATGGCAACGACTCTCATTCTGGCGAGCAGGGTGGTCACTCTGGGCGCAGGCATGGCCACGGGCGACCACGACCAACAGGGCACCCCAACGTCACTGGTCATCCCCACCCCCATCCCCGACCCACCGGTCACCCTGGCTTCACAGGGAGCACACGCCCTACACCAACTGGTAGTTCCACAGACGATCTTGAAATGCTGAGCCAACAATTACGAAGAGCATATGGTAGTGAAGAAGATAATGATGATGATGACAGTGAAGCCAGTAATGGCAGTGATGACTACAGTGATAATGATGATGATGACGATGATGATGATGATGATGATGATGATAGTGTTGATAGCGATGACGGTTCTGATTCTGATGCATCCTCTAATAGAAGGCCTAGACGGCCACGCCCAACAGGTCATCCCAAGTTCCCTAGACGTCCTCGTCCCACGGGCCGACCACGTGGCACAGGCAGACCACGCCCACGCCCAACAGGCCTGCCCAACGTCACTGGTCAGCCTGGTCATCATCGCAGACATCGTCCTCGTCCCACTGGTCAACCCCGCGTCACAGGTGAACCAAGGCCTACTGGTGGCCCCAGGGACAGAGATGATGATGATACCCCACGTCGCCCCCGCCCCACGGGCAGGCCTCGTGGTGGACGGGGTGGTCGTAGAGGGAAAGGTGGTCGTAGAGGTAATGGTGGTCGTAGGGGAGGGGGACGCGGTGACCGCGGATCTAGGAGAGGTCGCTGAAGTCTTTATGGAATGATTCAAGACTTCGCCAATATGTTTTAAAAACTGCCAGTTAGATAATTATCAAAAGTTTGGTAAAGTCAGCCATGCAACGCTAAGAGCAAAATACGATACGTAAACCGTAATCGAGAGCCAAGTTTGTCTTCCTTAATCGGTCTTGCAGTTCTGTGAGGAAAGCATGTATGTATGTATGTATGTAGGCATATGTATGCATGTACATGTATATCTATACATGCATATATGTGTATGTATGTGTGTGTTTAACCGTACTAAAATATAGGTGACTGTGTTTTAGGTAAAAATTGAAATGAAATCAAAGAACTGCCATAAAGATCCGCTGTATTGCAGATACAACCCACGCAAGTTAGGGTATGACTCAATTTTCTTTACTCTACAATACCTAATGCATCAGTCAATTGAATCCCTGGGAGGGGGGGGGGGGGGGGGGGGGCGGGACTTGGCCGGGAAACACGGTGCTTCTGCTAAATACTGCTTAAAATAGCTGCCCGGTGTACCGGGATTACTGTGATTTATTGTTGCTGTCCGTCGAGGCGGTGCATGAGGATACAGGCGAAAACGCCCGATATGCGAAAACGCCCGCATCGAAAACGCCCGCTATTTCTTACTTTTCACAACAGTGTATTTCTTTTTCTTTTCTTCCTCCTTTCTCTTCTTCTTTCTCTTTCTCTTAGTTATTAACGTTCATAGTCGTGTTAGTTGTAGTGTAGTTAGTGGTGTCCATTTTTTCTTTGCAAATTTACACTCTTGCGAAAACACACCTGAGAGTTAGATGATAGATCTGGCCGTCGTAGATTCATATTTCACTCGTGTGTCTGCACACGCTATATCACTTTTAAACATTGGAATAAAGTTCGAAAATGAGTTATTTCACCATTATAGATAAATATATGGCTTCACCCATCAACGACAAGCGTACACTTCACTTCACAGCAAGTCGCCGCTCACGGCAGCCGGCACTTGAAAATAGCGGGCGTTTTCGATGCGGGCATTTTCGCATATCGGGCGTTTTCGCCTGACACCGTGCATGATAGGCGGGGATTTGAATAGTGACGTCATACTTTGCTGCCACGATTCCAGTAGGCCTTTCAGCCGGGCGCACCCAGCCTCTGCTAGGTCCAAAATCTTAAAGATTTTTGTGGTTAATTTTCACAAAATAAAAAGTTGAAATCTTAGGAACTTGTGTATTCTTGTTGAGCATGCCCCAGGGGTGGGGCATACTGCCACAGAATTGGTCCCTGCCAGTGGGGATGAGTGCTATTTATTGATTTTTTCCTTAGCATTATCCCCGCATGTCCCGGCCCCCCCCTCCCAGGGATTCAATTGACTGGTGCATAATACCAGTGTGCCAAAGTTCTGAATTTTATTATGTTATATCTGAATATCATGTGCTGGTCGCATGTTACTCAGTGTAGATGCTACTGCTTATAAGATATGTTCTGCAGGAAAATATCACTTTGTTCATAAATAAACATTGTCCTGTATGTTTGTGTTGTGTTTTTCTCTGCATTTCCTGTTGAAAACACCGAAAACAAGAAATGATTTAATACTGCGATGCCCACTGACCGGTGCCATTTACACGTAATAATGGTCAGTCAAAAGACCTCGAAATTCTTCTTCCAAACATGACTCAGAAAAACTCCGACTTGTCGAACAGCAAGTCACATGTCATAAGCCTACCATCGGCTATCAGCGCTATATCTCCAATTTACATATTACAAACTTTGGTAAAGACGAACATGCAAATATTCCTTAACTTATTGCCTTTTTACGAGATTTAGCAATTGGGTCTAGGCGAGTGAATGATTTATAATGACCCAGTACATGTGTTTCGTATCTTGGCAAAATACACCGAAGACCTAACTACAAGAATACATGAAGCTTTTCATTATTCACTGTGCCAGTCAGTCTCATGCGTTGACGCCTATTTTTATTCTCGTTAACTATCTAAACCCAAAACAACCTCTGCCTAGATCACACAGTCAGTATAGGAAAATGTCTACTTGGAACCAGACTTTTCAACAGAGTTTAGTTTTTTAGATTTGATTTAAAGGGCTGCGATATTAATAGAGATAGTAAAAATCGGATAAGCTCAGTAGTAGTAGTAGTAGTAGTAGTAGTAGTAGTAGTAGTAGTAGTAGTAGTAGTAGTAGTAGTAGTAGTAGTAGTAGTAGTAGAAGTGTTAGTAGTAGTAATAGTAGTAGCAGTTGTTGTACATAGTAGTAGTAGTAGTAGTAGTAGTAGTAGTAGTAGTAGTAGTAGTAGTAGTAGTAGTAGTAGTAGAAGTAGAGTAGTAGTAGTAGTAGTAGTAGTAGTAGTAGTAGTAGTAGTAGTAGTAGTAGTTGTAGTAGTAGTAGTAGTAGTAGTAGTAGTAGTAGTAGTAGTAGTAGTAGTAGTAGTAGTAGTAGTAGTAGTAGTAGTAGTAGTAGTTGTTGTAGTAGTAGTAATAGTGGTGAGTCTATATTGCCCATATCAGATGAAAGATCGGTGATTCAAATACATTAAAATCAAAATTTCAACTAAATAAGATATCACATATGTAACAGCACATTGACAAAAATATACAAAACTAGTCAGATAAAATAAAAATACACACGTGCAGCGATAATCCGAAATGTGCAGGTCGTATTAAAATGATACAAAAAGGAAAACCAATCGTTTAATACTGCCAGCTCAATAAAACGAAACTGGGAACTTGTAAATTAGCGGGGGAGATAGTGTTTACAAAAACTGGCTTTAAAGAGGGGCATATATATATATATATATATATATATATATATATATATATATATATATATATATATATATATATATATATATATATATATATATATATATATATATATATATATATATATATATATATATATATATATATATATATATATATATATATATATATATATATATATATATATATATATATATATATATATATATATATATATATATATATATGTATATATGTATATATATATATATTTTTGTATGTATGTACTTTGTCATACTGCAACTCTCTTCTTGCGGTC
>CAWWDR010000035.1:2500-12500 GCA_963942565.1 Maea johnstoni
TAAAGATGGACCAAGATTGCGTATTGAGACGCATTTTAACCTCTAGAATGCAAATATCTATTAGTGACAAAGAACGTTGTCGAGAAAATATACAAAGAAGTCCAGTTTTTGACATTTTTAATGTTGCTATTGTGTATGGTCTCTTTGAGGTGATTAAAGATATGACCCTTAATGGGTCGAAAATTATGTCAAAGAGGAGCTGGTCTAATTTAATATGGGAAAGAGCTTGGTTACTCAAGAACACAAACTGGAGTGCCGCAAATATCATATTGAAGGATAATAATAATAATAATAATAATAATAATAATAATGATAATAATAATAATAATAATGATTTATTAACTTTAACTATGGGGGACTCCAGGTACCTAACATGGGGGTGTCTTTCAGACCTGGACCACAGGCTTATGAGAATGTGTGAAGTCATGGATAAAATAGTATGCCGTACTAGCAGATTAAAACGGGATGATTTTAGACTAAAAGGTCTACCATTGAGTAACAGAGCATGTGAATTTTGTGATATGTTTTGTGTGGAGGATATTGTACATATTATCAACCAATGCCCATATTACCAGGAAGAGAGGAAAGGAATGTATGAAAAGATTTATAAGGAATGCCCAAATGTGAAAAGGATTTTCTGTATAGAGACAAAATATGTTCCTTATTACCTTTTAGGGAGGGCGATTCCTGAGTTAGATATGGATGAAATGATACGCATGTGGAGAACATCCTGTGACTATATTAACAGGATGTACAGGAAGGCTATATCAAATAGAGTAGGCGTTGGGTAAACCTTAAGAGTCTCAGACAGTAGCGCTCCACCTTAAGAGCGAATATGGCTTTACTTAATTTACACAATGGACACCCCTCTGCCAAATTGTATATAATGGTTTCTCTTGAAAACCAGTACGCATTCCAAGTGTATATATTTTGTAAATACATGTATTGTGTTATTTGTATAAGATTTTGTGATGTATTTTTTATATCTATGAATATAGTCAATAAATACTATCTATCTATATATACCTGACATTACACTCTCAATAATCAGGATACTTAACCAATTCAAGAGTGTTGGTGATCAAGAATATATTATTTATCATTTCACTGAAGTATATTAGCATGGCTAAAAGAGAAATAAGAGAAAATACAAAAATATCTGCTACCCACCAAACTAGGTCAATTCTTTAAGAGAAATATATCATGGCAGATATCTTTGGTGATCCTTCGTCTCACTTTCATTTCTTATATTTTCAAAAAAGATTAAATATACAGGTTTAACATTACTATTTGCGACTTTGTTTGTGCCAAGCCTGACAATGAATGGGTGTCAGTATTACAGCGAACTGGTTCTAACTGGATTTACCAGGAACAACATAGAAAGCAATGGCGTGCCATGTTAACTGAGGCCATTGTTATGACTATAAAAGTATATGATACACCTACAGTAAATATCTGAGTAGTTTAGTTCCAATGATGCACAATAGATGGCGCATCGGTGCCATCTCGTCGCTGTGACATCGTTGTCTGGACAGTGGGATATCCTCCTAACCACACAATATATTTTGACTCTTAATGAAAATGTAATGGCATATGTTGATGTTAGTTTAGATATAAGAATATACAAATTACCATAGTGAATTTTCTTTACAAGACTAAAACCCCAAAAGAAAACATGGACTTTCAGTAAATGATCAAACAACAAACACGTTTACGTAGTAAATGCTGATTTTCAGGTCCTGTCATAATACGAGGTACCTGTGACATGACTTTGCACCTAGAGGGGTTTCATATCTGGCATATTCTAAAAACAGTGGCTTCGAAGACCGTATCGTTATTCACTTTCAGCTAAAAGATAAGATGAAAATATTGGTCAAAATGGTCTCACTCGAATGAATATGCGTGCTCAAACCAGACAGCCAATTCGTTTGGGACCAATTTAACAAGGAAGACCCGTACCACGATATAAAGTTGCTAGTTCGAGATTCGTGGCAAGTGATCAGTACTAATTTGTTATCTTTTGTTTTGATATCCATGCTTAGAGGCCAGCCAAGGACACCACTTAGTGGTGATAATCTAGGGGTACTAGTTTTTCACATTAAAGGGTGGTTTCGGTGGGCATATAAGGGTCTGGTATTTGTTAAATGAAAAATTTTGCCTTAAGTTTATTAACTGATGTCTGCTACTCTGTTGGCTGAAGAATTTTATTTGTTCACTGTTGTATTCAGTATTCAAAGAATAAAAGTTAGTTTATGAGATGTATTTGTTTTTTGTTTTTTTCTTACCATGAAAGAGCAGGTGATAGATCGTTACGCCCTGTTTGAAAGTACGGTGAGCCTGCTCCCTACCCTCCCTTTCCCATGGCTTCGGGTGGACATCAGGTCAGACCGCACTTTCAAAGAGGATATACTTAGTATCTAATAAGTCATGTGCCTATGGAAAGAAAAGTCACTTGTTTTGACGACGCGCGAATACACCGTGTGCAGTAGAATTATACACCTACATGTAGTATTAGATACAGGGATTGTGTGTAGGAATTTCCATCATTATACGGGGTTCGAAGCAAAATCGACGAAAAGTGACATTTTTGAGCAAGAAAAGCAATATCATATAACAAGGAGTCAGGCGAAACTCGAAAGGAAAGTCGAAAGAAACAGAAAAAGCGAATTTTGAGTTAAATTGGGGTCTCATAATGTTGCTGCGATCAGCGTATTTGTATTTTGTTGTAGTCAGCAAGGATGTTTAAGTTTTTAAAGATTTTCTATTCAATCAAAACGAAGGAGAGTTGTTGGTAATATTCTGGTTAAGGTGCTTCAGTACACGGGGGGCCACGATCTCTTTTCAATTGGCCGCAGACGAAGTCCAGCCGTCTCGACCGCAGACATTCCACTTGTAAGCCAGGGCGCGTTTTTTCAACACATTCATGCCAGTGAGCCTGAACACTGACCTGCTTATAACCTTGTGATCAGAGCAATTGTAAAAATATTCAAAAGAGAACTGTTGGTCGAAATTAATTACAACTGTATAAGAACCGTAGATAAATGAAATAATATTTCTTTTCCAAGCCCTATTATTGTACGGCCGAACCTAAGTTTATTTTGGGTCACATATAACATCATTCTAATTTTTTAAACATTGAAATCTACTGCATCAAATAATTTGGAGTGGTTAAAAATCAAATACGAGAAGAGCGATTCAGGAGAAATGATCCGTTGTGTGCGCATCCTAAGCAAATACTAGTAGGTCACTCGCAATGTCAAACAACCTGGAGTCTAATAGTCAAACAACATTTGGTTTACTGTTGCATAAAACGAACGCAAGTGACTGACAGTGGAAACACTAGATGGCAGCACCAACCTAATACACACGTGTGCTGTTTTGGAAATTTAAGATAAACAACAACTCGAAATTCCAGTTTTATTGACGTATGATGTATGTTACATCACTGTGCACAGGCATACCACAATAGTGAATAGTGACGCATTCGTTTACTCGAGTATGGAGTGATGTAGCGTGTCGTACGACAGTGCAGGTAATGCAAATGGCGACCGAATCAGTGATTATACTACACTTGGTCACTTCAGGCATGAACTGTATAGAGTTGGCAGCATGATATGAGTTTATTTTGCGGTATGCCTGTGGGTATGATTACAAACAAACCCACATTGGATTTCAAAAACCTTACTGTTGCATAATTTGGTCGTCAAATCTAAACGTTTGGATGTTGTAATTTTCCCTTTATTTTGATCAATATTTTCGTTTGTTTTGCACTATCCAGCAGTTTAATGTTATGGTTTTCATGCAGGTTGGGTGTCTTCGTGCTCTGCACCTATGAATCATATAGACCCTCTGATATGATGGGCATACAGCCTGATACAGGCTGTATTCTAGGGAAGTCGGTTAACACTCTTTAAGCCCCTACTGAAGCACCTTAAGTTCTTACGATACTCTATACTGGTGACACCTATTGGGTATTCGACAAACTAAAATAATTTATTACAATTTATATGACACCACTCGGAAAATTGAAAAGAAATTGATTTTTATTGAATACGTACCAATTATGATTATACTTGCCTATTATAAATAGTATCCTAAGAGTTTTTTGTTTTTGGCTAAGGTGATTTTCATATTCATTCAATTTGTTGTTTTGACACGTTTTCAAAAATAATGTTTGATAATTCATGTGTATAAAATGTGGTTCCCTTGCTCAACAATATCTTATATAAGGATGGGCATATATAGTAACAATTGAGTAACTCTTTTCTAACATTTTCATGAAAATTTTCCCCCACAAAGTCCTATTTCACAAACTTTGACCATCAGTTGTTCGAAAACTAACACTATGACCTATCATTTTCTTTATGTCTCCTTATTAAGGGCATTGTGTAGATATTGCAGACAAAAATTGGTGAAAATTAAACTAAGCAATTCTGATTTATACCAATTTTGGTTTAAAAACTTTTTTCTCGAATTCCTTGATTTTGCCCACTAATTCCTATATAACAGCAGAAAATAATTTCAACAAGGCAGAACAGTATTTCAGGCAGTGTCAGTATCTCTGAAGGGATAAATTTTGCAAAGAAAGAAACCAATTTTGGAGAATGTGATGTTTGTGACATAAATTGCATTCACTTTTTTAAAAATCTGTGAAAAAAAAAATAAGTTCATAACCTCATGATTTTAAGTTGTTTTGAAGATCACTGTGCCATGTTCTTTCCTCATGCAAAGTTTCAGGAAAATTAAACTGAGATTTCTAAAAGTGTCGTAAGACCTTAACGCTTCTTCCCATTAATCTTTGTTTCCCCCAAACATACTTCCGCTTATAAGATTTCAACGACATCGAATCACGGTAAATGTCACAAATAAACACGACCGTCATACGACAAATCCTGCTCGTCATACGTCGTATTGGAATGTCATACCACCACGACTCAAAACACGAGTCAACACGAAAGTAATGCGGTTGAATAGGGTTGTCACGTATCGGTTATATGGTGAACATGATTCTCGTATGATTGCCACACGACCAAAAGTGACAAAATAATTTTATTTGAGAAAGGGTATATAATTGTAATATTCCAAAACGTGACCAATCAATGGAAAATTTATTCAAAGATGGGGAATATTTCTAAGTGACTTTTCGCCCTGATTTCCAAATGAATTAGTTGTCCTCCGAGTCCGAATGTTTTAATTATCACAAGAGTTTTGCCTCTATAAGATAAAAAGGTTCTTAATCATTTGTCACCTTTATTACAATTGCACTTCACATATTGACTGAGATGTCTAAACTTGCATCTTGCAAAATACAGCAAATTCACTGGCTCAGCAAACATCATGGAGACTCCATCTTTAACATTATCAGAGCTTGCCGGATAGGGGCAGTGATGTTATTTGTTTGCAACATCGTACAGGCTGTAGACTATCCAGAGAAGGTCCGTCAGAAGGTCATAGGAGTGGAGATGAAAGTAGTGGGAAGTGTCATTACTGCTACTAGGATCTATCAAGGAAACTTCAGGATCCTGAGCAGAATTTAAAGATGCTGGGTCCTTTTGTTTATGACAGTATTTTAGTCAATCATTCACATTTTGTTTGCAATCTTGGCTTGAATCAAGGGTTCTGACTGGTTACAGAATCTACCAGTGCTTGGGTTTCGAACTCTTTTGACAAATACAGTATTTCATTCATATCACTAACAGTATGTCTTTCATCAGTTCCGCAGAATACAGTGTTGTTGAATTTGAATTGATGTGTCGATGGGACTTGGTGATAGCTCTTGGCAGCTTAAACTAGCCATTATTTGGGGTAAAATTGTGAACATCAATGTATAATGTTCTTTTACTTCATATTATCATGCCATTAGCTGGATAAATAGTGACATGGAAGGTGCTTTCTTGAAGTGGACATGTTAAGATTTTCTCATTATGTATATGACTTCTTTTGTTTACAATGTTTTGTGTTTTGTAGTTTTGCAATCCTCTGTCAAAAATTTCACAGATTCCTGAGTCGACGGTAATTGTTTAGGAGACTGCAGATAACTGTAGTGGACTTTGAATCTCTTGTTGTGGGTGTATTGTTTACTTCTGGTTGGTACCTCCTTCCACCTCATCTCTGAAAAATCCACTGAAACCGCTAAAACCTGGTTTCCCACAAGGTGCCATTAAAATACATGATCTTGATAGAGACCTCTATAACTGCGGTTGATATAAGTATCAAAAGCAGCCATGGGGTGTCAAATTGATAAACCACGTGTTATGGCTCCTTTTGTAGCTTCTTTGATGTAACAATGTTCCTTTGTTTAAGCTGATAACGTGTGTACTGGCATTGCAATATCTTGGAGTTTGTTCAATGATATTGTCTGCAGAATTCATTTCAAATGACTTTAAATTTAAAAAGTAAGCTGTATGGTCTTGGCCCTGGTGACATAATCCAGTCGCTTTACACATTCCAACCTAATCTGAATCGTTGATTAGGTGGAAAGCTGTCAGAATAGTAGGTACCTGTGAATGGGTGTCTGTCTATGTCAGGTATGTGTTCTTTACTCATACCAAAACACTCTTGTAATAAAATAACCTATTATGTAATACCAAAGTATTCTAGTCAGGTGACTCCTAGGCTAAAAAAGGGAAATTACATGATTATTTGATTTGCTTTTATAAAACGAATGCATTTATTATGAAATCTGGAGAAACATATGTAGAGTTATGATGCTAAAGGATAGACCTGATTTGACAGAAGAATTTTCAAAATACAGAATGTGTTTCACAAGCTATACATGGAAAAGGCCACCACAGTATTCTAAATCCAGCTACAGCATCTTTAATACATGCTGGAAATACTTTAGCAACATCTGCTCCAAATCATCCGGATGCTATCACACCATTAACTAACAGAGCACCCCCCCCCCCCCCAATATCCACACTCACTACACACTCCATCCATAATACAGCTGACACTATAAAGATTGATAGAGACCTTGGTGTGTACATGTCCTCAACTAGCTTGGCAGCTGAAGAGAAAAAGGAGTTGTTAACCCCTTATAGGACTAAATAGAGATGTGTTTGCATGTGCGAATTCAGTAAAGCAAATGTTAACTACAATCACATTAATGCAGGTGATGCAAAACCTGTCAGACAACACCCATACAGATCCTATTCTATGGTTAGAAAAGGAATACAACAAGTGAAAAATATGCTGAAAAGCGGTATAATTGAGTCGAATTATTCCATGGGGCAGTCACCTATAGAACTAGTGAAAAAGAAGTAGGGTGAATTTAGCTGTGGACTATAGGAAACTCAATAAAGTCACAGTACTAGTATCATTTCCCCTACCTAGACTAGAGTGTGTCTTTAACATGCTAGGGGAGGCAAAAACTAAGACTCTGGATTTAGTAAGTTTATTTTGGTAATACCTCTAGGTCCTAAAACATGTCACAAGGCTTCATTCACGACCTATGAGGGTAATTATCAGTGTTTGTTTATGCCCTTTGGTCTCCTAAAGAAACCTGTCATCTGCCAGGTGGTAATGAATCAGGTACTACAATAATTAAATTAAAGTATTCTCTTAGTATACATGGTCAATATAGGTATATTTAACAACTAATTTAAAGACCATTTAGCCCATCTGGAGCCTGTATTGACAAGATCACGAGAAGTATATCTAAAACTTACACCTTCAAAATGCAAATCTGCAGCACAAAAGATTCTTTATTTTAGGTTATTTCATTACACCTGAAGGAATTCATATTGACCCTGCTAAAACTGAAGCAGTACGCTCATTCCCAACCACAGAAATAACTGCAGACCTGCAACATAACACATAATAAAAATACATTCTTTCAAAATATTGGACTCATACAACAATATGTCCGAATTTAATTGAAAAAGCAAGCGTAGGCACTATTTTTGTCTATAGTTTATCCCGGTCTTTATTATTACTTATATGGCTGATAGGGATGCTACATTTGCGACTTTCAAAAATTGCTACCACCAAGGCCGACTGTGATCAAGAAATCCTAAACTTAGACACCTGCAGGTGCTAATAGTTATTGTAGCAATGTACATTAAACCCATGTGTGCTTTAATTGGAAATCCTTTGTTCTATGGAAGACTTGGGTTTTGCACTCTGTTTCTATTTTTTCTGACAGTCTGCTAATCATGCAAACCTTCAAAGTAGCATTAATATGTATTGCAGGCGAAAGCTAAAATTAACATCTGTGTTCTTTGTTCGTCTCAACGCTTTTCTTTAATCTTGGTAAAGGCAGAATCAGCCTTGACACCACCTTTGAAAAATGCCTTCTCTTCCGGGTCCATTGTGAACTGCTGGCACTCCATAATAGCTGAGTTAGGAACCTGCAAAATTGTCAAATACTTCCAGGAAATGCCTCATAAGTGAATTAAACAGTGGCATTAAAAACCTCCTATCAATGATTCTTACTTTCCATAATTGTTGTTTACAGGTGAACTTGGATATGACGGACCACTGTACGACAGATTTTTGCATATGACAGACGATATGCTTAGTCCCAGTCCGATGCATATCAAGTATTCGTCATATGTATACGACGGATTTTACATATGACGGACCAATTTTCCTGGTCCCATTGAGTTTGTCATATCCAAGTTCACCTGTATGTTGAATATCATATCCTGGCCAATGCCAACCAATGCAATTACAAACCAGGTGGGTATTTACACACACATGTATCCATATTTCTGTTTGAATCAATGAACATTGAAAGTATATCTGCTGCGTTAACGCTTCTTGTGCTCATAATACTGTTGCAACCTTCTACCGAAACTGAATTGATTTGTTGCAGTGTGTTGCTGCAGTTCTTGGCTGAGTAACTATCTGGGGAGGAGAAATATTCTATAAAGGGATTATTCTGAACAGACTACAGTCTTATTATGTATCTTTTATGTTTATATCAATAAAAAAAGGATCAGAATGAGCTGTGAAACAATAACTACATGCTGGGGGGGGGGGGGGGGGGTAAATATTGTTCTGAAGAGATGTGCTACCTACCTTAGTCATTGACATGTATCTTAGTGGGAGTTGTCAAATATTGTTCTGGGCTACCTATCTTAGTCGTTGACGTGTATCTTAGTGTGTGTGTGTGTGGGGGGGGTTGTAAGATATCATTCTGAAAAGATGTGCTACCTACCTTAGTCGTTGACGTGTATCATAGGGTGGAGGTGTGTGGGCTGAATGTTGCTCTGAAGAGATTTGCTACCGACCTTCGTCGTTGACGTGTATCTTAGGGGGGGGGGGGGGGGGTAGCTAAATATTGCTCTGAGTGACATGCATCTTAGGGGCCTAAATATCGGTCTGAAGAGATGTGCTACCTACCTTAGTCGTTGACGTCTATGTTGAGGGGGGGGGGGGGGGGTGCTAAATATTGCTCTGAGAAGATACCTTAGAGATACCTACCTTAACCAAAGGAGTGTATTTTGGATGATGGTGCTCTATGACGGGGTCGTTGTCTGCCCTGTTGTAGGCCACAAGGAAGGCCCAGCGCCTGTTAGGGCTCCTGTTCTGGTCGCTGGTGTGCAGCAGGTTGGAGTGGAAGAAGATGGCGTCACCGGGCTCTGCCTCGCCGTGATCTAGGGGACAGCACTTAGCCAGGTAGTCCACCCGCTCAGGGTCAGCCGCGACCTGCTCTCCCAGCGGCACATGGTCAATCCGCCCAGCCTTCTGTGAGCCGCGCAGGAACTGCAGCAAATGTGAGGAGGTTCCATAACGTGTGAGGTATAGGAACGAACGTTCACACATTAGTTGTATCATTTGTTGCTTTTCAAACGAGCCAATGAATGTTTTTCTTAATTGGGTATTTCTGCCTCAAAGTGGTAGAAAAGGACTTTCCGCTATTGCCATTACCCAATCATATAAAATAAAAAAAAATATAATGTTTGTTGAATAAGTTTGATGATGAAGCAAAATTTGGAGAGACACTTCAATGGAAGGAATTGTTCCTAATAGGTGTTTGTCCTCCCGTTGCAAC
>CAWWDR010000036.1:0-5000 GCA_963942565.1 Maea johnstoni
TGATATCTACTTGATGATTGTCGTCTGGACCTGTCGTTATTAAGACAATTACTTCAAAATAAAGCATTAATTTGCAAACTATTTGAAGGACATTAGTTATAGAGTTCTAATGAACAACTTTACTTCAAATATTCTTAAATATTGCCTTTAGGGAGAGGTATCACCAAGATAGTTAGGCGGTTTTGGCTGCTAGTCGGGCATGGTTAGGTTAACCCATTCATGCTTGTAGCATTCTAGCCGAGCCCTGGAAAATTCTGGCCGAGCCCTGGAAAAAGCAGTTAATAATTCCTCTATGTTTCCGCATAGATTAAAACAGAACTATACCTAGACTGACAAAATCAAACTGAGGCTGGGTCATTTAAGCTCAGTGTACATTTAATTACTCAGATCACGTTTTTTAGTCTGAGATGACACTTTAAGTAGAGATCTCCAGATGAGTTGGTTAACCCTTTTATGCCTGTAGCAGCCGAAAACTGCCTGACAATTTGCTGATTTCCCCTCTAACAAAAGATTAGTGATTTAGAAAATTTGAAGGAGCATTCTTCATCAGAACTTAATCTAAAACTCTCCTTCAAATATTTTGCAAATTTATGCTTCATTCCAAAGTATTTTCAAAAATATATCAGGTCAGACGACATTCTGCAAGTAGATCTCCAGGCATGAAGGGTTTAAAATGACTGAGCCTGATGGATGTGCGTGTAACCATGCTTTCAGTAAGGACAAGCGGAGAGGGGGAGATAAGCTTAACCCTTCCAATGCTGAGGCTACTTCTGTCCAAAGCACAAGGATGCAAAGCAACCTTGTTATGTTGGTATTCATTGGAAAGCTCTCGGGGTGAGTGCCCATTTGCCAGGGTTTTGGTCATTTTTCAGTTGTTCTTTTCATCATTTTGTATTTGCCAAATTAGCCACCAGCATCATAAGGGATAAGGCAAGCTAGGATGCTATTTCCAGGTTTTTTGCACCATTTTGTATTGGCCAAATAAGCCACTAGCAGCATTAGGGTAAAAATGCTCTGGCTTGATAGCTGTCCATTTAAAGCATGCTTTCAGCCAAGTTGAGAGGGGAGATTGGTAGACCTAATCCCCCATAAGTCGGTCGGTCGGCAAGGGTGCCGGTAGAGGGTAAGTGCCCGGTTGGATACGGTCTAACAAGGACAGCAGCAGGGTTAGAGGGCTATTTTTGGTATCTGGGTCACTGGATCAGTAGATTACATGCTGTCAGGCGCTTGGAGGGCTGTCTCTCTGTGCTGGTGGGCCAACCTGGTTGATTCTGGGTCCAGTAAGTCAACAGCTAGCAGGCTGGAGGGGGGTGTGCCCCAGGGCAGCTCTTGATTCTTGATTCCTGATTCCAGTGTGGTTGGGGGAGGGGAGGGGTGTTGGAGAGGGGGGCTTGTCGAACCCCTCTATATACCCAACTGTAGCCTTTGGTGGCACTTCATCGGAAGCGTATGTTAAATTGTTAAATGTCTGTGAAATGTCACCCTTGAGATTAAGGCCCATGCCATGCCCTTGGTTGACCTACCACCCGTCCTCCACTGGTCATCTATGGGTCCACCATGAGGTGTGGTCAGTACTAGCTGAGATGAGTAGACCGGGATCGGGCACTGTCCATGCATCATCAAATGTCGCTGCCTCCCATTTCCTTGGCAACTATCTGACCTAGAAAGGATGCTGCATGCTAATTGCACAGATCAGATCACGTGACCAAGGCTACACCGCGTAACCCGAGGCGCACATACCCTAGGTGCTAGCATGCTGTGCCTATGGCGTGCGGTTCAGACTGGTATGGGGGATGGGTAGATTTCTCTGGTACTAGGCAGGTAAAAGGTAGTCTCTATCTTATAGGCCATTCATCAGACACACTTATACCAAAAAATAACCAGTTTCAGCCACATACTTGGCAGAAATGTGCAATTTTTTCCAAAAGAAAAACATAGGGTGAAATAATGACCGAAAAAGCCATAGGCGCCATCTATTGGTGGCTCCTTGTACTACAACTCATCATTTACTATGGCAGCTGGTCAAATTACACTGCCCCTAGTTGCTGATGAATCCATGCATTTCTATGAAGCTAGTAGATATGCCAGCAGGATCTTAGCCAGGATTATTTTGAAACTGTGGGTGCCCAAAATTGTCTTATTTTTCAAGGCAGACCACAATATACTCAGATTACAACCATTAACATGTTTTTACTTAATGAAGTGAAGCATGATATCTATATACAATGCCATGGGAATGAAACTGAGTTGAAAAATAGGAAATTTTCTAAAGTTCCTCATAAAATCCTTTGGGTGTCCTGAAGGGTGATTTCTGAGGGTTTGGGCATCCAAATAACGCCCTGGTGCCCTGCTGCCCTGCTGGCTAAGACAATGTAAGTAAGGATCTTAGATTTACACAGCGCTTTTCGTGGAATGAATTCTAAGGGTAGCTCCTTCGCTCAGCTTCCCTACCACCACTCCCTCAAACCACACACTTTTTTGGTTGGCCCTACCGTAGTAGTCATGTGACTAATAATTAACCTTTGATTGGTTGATGATCGTGGCATGTTAGCGGAGATTCCGGCGAGAGCAATAATTCCACATCATCCCGTATTGGAACGGATGATCCTCTCCGCCACCAGGGAGAGCAAAGGAAGAAATACTCGCTTTGAAATTAAGCGAGCAGTCGGAATGTCGGTCGGATGATTGTTTTTTTAATTTGCCGGAGAACAAATATGCTCGGAGGGGGAGTAAGACTATCAGGGGTGGATGAAGGGCTCCCCGCAGGCTCCGCGCCCGACAAAGAGACTCAGTCGAGGATCGGCCCTCGCCATCTACGTATCTTGATGAGCGTTGTAAAGAAAACTAGGCCATGCAGTGCTGAGCTACCGTGGGGACGGACATACGTGAAATATTAAGCCTTTCTTTCTTGGAAAGAGATCACTGCTTCCATGACATTAACCCTCTTATTGCCTCGGCAAAATAAAATATTAACCCTTTTATTACCACAGAGTCAAAGAGTTGAAGAATCAGTCATTTTAGTCTCAGAATAATTTTTTTTATCCCCAAAGTCGAATAATTTCATATTTTAATTATTACTGGAGCCAATGAAGTAACCCTTTCATTCCCAGAACCCAATAATTAACCCATTTATCCCTGAACCCAAAAGTTAACCCTTTTTTTCCCTCAAACCTGAAAATTAACCCTTTTATTGCAGAACCCAAGAATTAACCCTTTTATCCAGAACCAAAGACAGCCATATTTGTTATTTTCACAGCCAAAGAATTAACTCTTTTATCCTTAGATCTAAAAAATTAACCTTTTTATTTCCACTTGAATATAATGATACCTTTTGGTCTCAAAATTTGTTTCATGACATGGTACGCTGTTGCATGTTTACCAAACTAGCTTATTCCATTATAGGTATTTTCAGAAATAGTGTAACATTTATGTGACTCTTTTTAAGGAGACATGTATGGGTTAATATCTGGGTTGAAGTAGTTTTCGCATGGGCAGCCAAGTATGTTCTATGTGGTCACATGACCTATTGGAGGCAAATCGTAATCTGAACAACAAAAAAGTCAGCGATAGAAAAGTGTCTCACTCTCAGCACAACAACTACATGCATATTCCGTTTCGACACTTTTGTTTTATTGCTCGCTTTTTGGCCGCGCAGTTGTCATCGCATGAATGAATAAACACTCCCCTGTGGTCGCTGGGAATAATACATGCTCCGGAAGTCCGACTTGAGAAGATCGTAAAGCATTTTGTTCGGGCGAAGCTCGGCTCTTTGTCTTCACTAGCGTTTTCACCATTTATTTCCATGAGTATCCCTCGCACCCTGAGGTCCAACAACTCCATGGTCTGACAAGAAAAAACACTACCCTTGTCTGACAAGAAAAAACTCTTCCATGGTCTGACAAGAAAAAACACCTCCATGGTTACTTCTATGGCCGATTTCAAAGTATATATATATATATATATATATATATATATATATATATATATATATATATATATATATATATATATATATATATATATATATATATATGTCTGTGTGTGTGTTTGTGTGTAAAACACTGGAGAGAGGTTCATTCCTGAAAGTTATATCAACTTCTGATTGATTGATTTCAACTGAACATATAGGCAATACAGATTGAACAAAATGTGCATTCCAGCTAATCATACCCATCATTTATATGATCAACCCTTTGACACTACACAAAAAGAAAACAGGGGCCAACAGAAAGGTTCCGTTGTAGACTTACTAATAACCCTTCGGCACCCAGCATGGAGATAGTAGTTTACAGAAATGTTCAATCTAGCCATGCACATTTTCTCATTGTTAACCCTTTACTTCATGGAAACATAGTAGAGATAGGAGAGATTGAATGCACTGCCGGTCTTCTCTCTGTAGAAGTGCTGGGTAGTATCGTAATAACTAGCCAAGCCTCAGGACTAGCCTGTTGCCATGGAAACATGCTTCCCAGCCTGTCCCCACGGTAACCAAAGTCAGTTGTGTATGAAATGTTGCAGTAAGCCGCGGCCGCCGCATTCTGCTTATCTTCATTTGCTTTATCGCCCTACGGAGCACTTCATTTACAACGATTAATTTGCCATGCCGCTGGTAGACGAGAAATTTATCTGAATCCCCGCTAGAGTTGGCCGGAATGTTTAGCTACGCAAGTTGAGGAGATGCTGATCTGATGGCCAGAAGAAAAAGCCTTAGCAGCTTAAAGAGGTCTCCAATCATACAGGAGTTACTGTCAACACTCTGTTATTTTTCTATCTACACACTATCCCCGTCCCCCCCCTGGGACTCTGCCCCCTTTAAATTTCAGTTAAGGAGATGCTGATCTGATGGTCAGTAGAAAAGCCTTAGCAGCTTAAAGAGGTCTCAGTCATACAGGAGTTTACTGTCAACACGCTGTTATTTTTCTATCTTCATATCTTCATAAGCCCAGGTGCTCTAGCTAAATCTGAATGCTGCTGTGTCCTGGCTGTATGAGAGATTCTGC
>CAWWDR010000036.1:7500-10000 GCA_963942565.1 Maea johnstoni
ACCCTGGCATATGGGTTCTCATCTGAGAGTACTTAGCGAGACCTATGTAATGAATACCAACATGGCAGGGTGTCGATGTTTTTCAAAAATCTTTTCATCCTTGCGCTTTGGACGAAAGTGGCCTCAGCATTGAAAGAGTTAAGCTTGCTGAGATTGCATTTAAACATGTGGTCGGAAGTTTAGACGTCGAACCGCATGTTTAATCTTAAGTCGTCAAACTCCAGCATGGAACTTACCTTCTCGCCGCTCTTAAGAGATTATACTACCGCGGCCACCACATCTGGAATCTGCCACCATTTTGAACTCATCTGAAATCACGTCCATGATCTCGTCACGAACATCATTTCAGACTTGTGGCCTACTGTTGGCCATTTTGTTCCCACAATTGCCACACGAGGGAGATTACTGATTCAAGTGAGAGCCTAGCATACCGCAGTGCCATCTATCCACAATGGAAGACATTTAAATAGGGCCTGGGAGGCAGGCTAGGTCAAAGCATGCTGTTGTATAGATAGATTTTCTTGTATACCTAAAGCCATGCATGCATATATGTGTGAGGGGAGGCCTGGGAGGCAGGCTAGGTTAAGCATGGTGTTGTATAGATAGATTTTCTTGTATACCTAAAGCCATGCATGCATATATATGTGAGGGATGATAGAATACATCAAAGAAGAGCCTGGCTTGCCAATCTAAAGAAATATTTTAAAAACCTACACAGCTGGAAATTTAGGCAATTTGGGTTCTTTTTGATATGTCATATGATTTTGGTGGACCAAAATTTTACAAGATGTTTGAACATGAACAACCTGGCACTAGATTTTGGCCAAAGTTCCCCATTACAGATTAGCATCAGGTGTTTGTGGGGAAAATTTAAATTTGGATTCACAATGGTTAAACAACTCTCACACTATTCAGAGACATACATTACCGAGGTTATTTATATCTCTTGTCAATTGCGTTGTGACATTGTTAGTTTCAAGATGATCCGGGCATGCAGATGACACTGTTAACCCTTATGCTGCTGGTCGCTAATTTTTGCCAATACAAATTATGCAAAAAACTTGAAAAATGACTGGAACCCTGGCAAATGGGTACTCATCTGGGAGTACCCAGCGTGAGCTATCCAATGAATACCAACATGACAGGGATGAAGGGTTTTCAAAATCTTTGCGTCCTTGTGTTTGGGTGAAAGTAGCCTCTGCATTGGAAGGGTTAAGATTGACTTCCTGTTAGCATTATTGGATAACCTTCTTATGCCTTGAGATCTTCTTTGCTGGTGGCCTGGGAATCTTTGATAATTTGGATGACAACCTTTTGTAATAATCCTAAATTTAAAAAATATTCGAGTGATAAATTTGAATTAGGTCCGGATCAAAATTTCTTCATCATATGTTATCTGGAAATTGCTCTGTTAACAAAGAATTTTTGTTACGCATGAATTCATTCTTATTTACCAATTTATGCCTGGAGATCTTGACAAATGTTGTCTGGCCCTACAATACTTTTAACGATAACATTGCCATTAATCATGAATTCATGAGATATTTGAAGGAGAATTGTGGCCTGGGTCCTGATTGACATTTGCCCATCAAGTATTTTCAGAAAATTCCTCTGCTGACAAAGAGATGAGGAAAATAGTAAGATTGTATTTGTGGGCTACGCCGGCGTAACTGGTTAATTAGGTGTGTTCCTTGTGCATACCTTGTAGCGCTTTCCCAGGTAACAATGACAACAACAACGCACCGAGGCACATGGTCACTAACGTGCAATGCCGCATGTACAGACCATGTGCAGTACTTGTGGAAGTACTTTTTATCTTCCCACTCATGCCTGAAGATCTCTGTCGCTGGATCTACCATGACAGGGTTCAACCCTAACAGGTGCAATGGCCACAAATGCGCCCTGGATTTTTGAATCTGCGCCTAGAATATGTCAACCTAGGTTGAGATTCTATGCACCTTAATTGCCACTTTTTTGCATAATTTTGTATTGGCCAAATTAGCCACCAGCAGCATAGCATAAGGTTATTTAATGCATACTTTGTAACATCTATCAATGTGTCATCACTACCCAACCTATTTTACATATGAATCGACATCTTGGGTCATCCAAGATATGGATAATCGGCAAGGACCTTTGGCCAGTTCATCGATATGTGCACTGTATCGATGACAGTCCTAGTACCTGTCATGGCAGCACCTGGTACTCCGTATTTGAATGATTAATTAAAGAAAGATAGGTAAACATTCATTCATATCATGAACTCTTTGTATGAATGTTTCGGCTCCCAACCTGTGCAGGCTCTTGACAATACAATGACAGCATTAAGTTCATTCATCCTCTCTCTTCAATACAATAGGATTATACAGATTCGCTTTCCCATTCATTTTTCTATTTCTATTAAGCTTAGCTACTCAGGTCGATTGATACCAAGTGTACAATCATATGGATTCTTAACCCATTAGGGCTCAACACTAAGAAAAAACATAAGCCCAGCAGG
>CAWWDR010000036.1:17500-40011 GCA_963942565.1 Maea johnstoni
CTTGGGAACAAAAATAATAACTTCATTTTAAGCCCTTGTTCAATTATAGCACTAGAACTGAGAATAATTGCACCGCATTTGAAATAGGTTTGACTTTGTCACCATCTTTGAGCTCTTGGAAACAAAGAACAAACTTCATTTTAAGCCCCTTGGTCAATTATTGCACTAGAACTGAGAATAATTGCACCACATTTGAAATAGGTTTGACTTTGTCACCATCTTTGAGCTCTTGGAAACAAAGAACCAACTTCATTTCAAGCCCTTGGTCAATTATTGCACTGGAACTGAGAATAATTGCACGGCATTTACTGTAGTGACTATTGGCTAATTATGGCTGTTCACACCTTCCGCGCTGGACAGGTCAAGAGTTAATCCAGCACGAGTACCTGTGTGGTGTCCCCCCTCTGCCCCGGGGCAGTACGGGTGATGAGGGCGTCACAGCTGCCCGGGGGCGTGCGGTGCATCGTGGTGGGCATCGTGATGCCGAGCCCCAGCCCCCAGCCCCACTGGCTCCTTGGGTGTCATATCTGGTAGCCTGCCATCCCTCACACACTATAAGAACAGTACAGAGCCAGCTAGCTCATGACGAGGCTCTAGTATGTGTGTGCGTCCGTCTGTGCGTGGGTGCGACCGTAGAGCAGGCAGCTCAAACAAGCTGCAGGTAGTGCTAGTAGTAGGAGCATCACTGTAGGATAACGCTACCACCGCTAGTACTGCTTGTCTCGGAGCCACTGCTCAGTACAAATAACAAGGATTCCAAGCTTTCTTATATACACAACATGGGAGTACTCCCGGACTGTAGCGATATAGATGGTGGTACGTAGTCTTTGTATTTTATATGAAAAATGAAATTGAAATGTAATTTTTACCCAGTCATGTGTGTACCAGCCAAACTGGCCTGGCTTGACTATTTTGTACATCTAGGTGGTGGAAGGTACTCATAGTATTATCATAAGTGAAATTGAAATATATATTTATATATATATACATATATATATATATATATATATATATATATATATATATATATATATATATATATATATATATATATATATATATATATATATATATATATGTATATATATATATATATATATATATATATATATATATATATATATATATATATATATATATATATATATATATATATAATATATATATATATATATATATATTTCTGACTGTAGCACTAGGTGGTGGTAGCTAGTTTTTGTATTTTATATGAATAGGTGAAATTAAATTCTTATTTTATTTTACCCAGTCATGTTTCCACCAGCAAAAAGTGGACTGGCTATTTTGCTTATATCTCTCTATTAAAAGCATCTTCAGTATGGATTGGCACCTTTGGTTTAGATGATTTTCAAAAATCTTTGCATCCTTGTCCTCTGGACAAAAGTAGCTATAGCATTGTAAAGGTTAAAATTTTCATTGCAAGATGCAATATTTGTGTTTTCTTAACCCTACGATACTTAACTGTTATGGTACACTTAAAATATTGGTATTTGGTATCAAGTTAGCCCTTAAGCTGCTGGTGGCGAATTTGGCCAAAAAAATGACCGAAACCCTGGCAAATGGGTACTCATCTGAAAGTACTCAGCGCGAGCTTTCCAATGAATACCAACATGACAGGGTTTAGATGTTTTTCAAAAATATTTACGTCCTTGTGCTATGGACGAAAGCAGTCTCAGCATTGGAAGAATTAATAGGTACTTATCCTTACTCTTCTGAATCAACATTTGAAGGAAAAACGTTGGTCAGAACTGGGCTGACATTTCTCCTTCAAATATTTTTGCAATATATATGCTTTATTCAGAAGTTGTTTTCAAAGTACTTTAGATTGTTGATACAATTGAAGGGTACCACTATAATCATGAACAGGTTGACTCTGTCTTATCTGTATAGGGCCTAAAACCACTTTCTAGTGACAACCATCTAACAATTTTGAAAAATTGTTTGAAGTAGAAATGTTGATCAGCTGATATCTTTCCTTTCAATACTTTTTCCAATTTATGCATAATTTATAAGTTATATTGAAAATATTACAGATCCTGATTATCAGTGATAACCCTTATGCTATTGATTGCTTATAAATTCGTCCAATAGAAATGATGCAAAAAACCTGAAAGAATTACTGAAACCCTGGCACATGGGTTCTCATCTGAGAGTACTACTCATGCAGCGAGAGCTATACTATGAATACAAACATGACAGGGTTTGGATGGTTTCAAAAATCTTTGTATCCTTGTGCTTTTGATGAAAGTAGCCTTTAAACATGGAGGGTTAGACAGATGATTGTCCAAGCTTGTAGTCTCTTATACATATATTCAGTTCAAAAAATCTGTCCATACTAAATGGTGTATGGCATATATCCTTGACTAACGTGTCATGGTGACCATTCTAGGAAGTCCGGAAGTTACCTTGCTATTAAAATTCTTATATAACATGTACATGATAGGCAATGGTAAAGTAATTTTATCTTAACTCTTCCAATGCTGAGGCTACCTTTGTTCAAAACAAAAGCCATCTAAACCCTGTCATATTGGTATTCATTGGATAGCTCTCACTGAGTACTCTCAGATTGGTACCCATGTGCCAGGTTTCTTTTAGTCATTTTTAGATTTTTTGCATCATTTTCAATTTTTTGTATTGGCCAAATAAGCCACCTGCAGTTTAATAGTTAAACTTCTTATATAATGTTTACGTAATAGGTAATGCATAGTAATTTTCTCCTAGAAACGAGCGCTCCTCATCAGGTTTTGCTGGAGAGATACAAATACAATACTCAACTGATCAGCATCACCAAGGAAAGGTACTAATTAGTGCTAATCATCAGCTACCTCTAATTACAAATTGGCAGTACGTCTGGGTGAAATATGATGATGCTACATTGAACCTTTGTATCCTACTGGGCTTTAAGTATAGAATAGTATAATGAATTGATAAGGGTACTATGTGGCTCTTGAATAGCTCTTGTATATATAAATATATATATATATATATATATATATATATATATATATATATATATATATATATATATATATATATATATATATATATTTATTTATATATAGTTATATATATATACACATATATATATATATATATATATACATATATATATATATATATATATTTTTATGAATATATATGTATATATATATATATGTATATATATATAACATATATATATATATATATATATATATATATATATATATATAATATATATATATATATATATATATATATATATATATATATATATATATATATATTCATATAGTATGTGTGCATAACATGCATTGGAGATGGGATGTAGTTGTGTACTTAATTCTGATTTGTTGCATCTTTCACCCTGCATGTAGGTTACAGTTGCGATAAATGTTACTATTTTACTCAGAAGACCTCGCAGGCAAATGCAGCATACACCTTGTTGAGGATGAATAGTCAAATAAAAGCAATGTAGAAGAAAATCTAACCCCAAAAATTAACCCCGCATAATGCGCCTTATGAGAAAAAAGCTGACAGGTTTTGTCAATGATTGAGAAAGCATGTAGATTGTGCGATATCTTCAGTGTTCCAAGGGCACATCTAGACCTGTCTAGCGTGCCATCTCATGCACAATGTTTACCATTTTAACGGACCACCTCTCACATGGTCCTTTCACTCTTTCACAGTCATTGAACCGATACAAGCTCTGGAGCGCCCCAAAAAACGCCTGACTATTTTGGCGATATCTCTCAAACAAAATCAAAATTCAGGAAATATTTGCAGAAGAGATGTTCATCAGAACTCTATCTACAACTCTCCTTCAAATATTTTGCTAATTTGTGCTTCTTTACGAAGTTATTTTGATAAGTATCACAGGTCCAGACGACATTCCTCAAATCGATCTACAGTCATGAATGGTTAAGGTAGGATTCTATATATATGGTGTATGGTTCAGTAACTCGCACAGTTGGCTACATCACAGGTGGATACTAGTTATCTGCCTTTGATAGTAGCTCTTGTGTGTCTTGTTCTGTACATAATGTCCTCATGCCAGGTAACTCCTATTTGTGTGTCTTCGGTTCTCCAAAGCCCAATAGGGGGCAGGTTGGTGCAGTTCCAATTTTCCTAGAAAAAAAGATCAATCAAACAGCTACTGATAGTCAGAAACTGAGATTGAGGTGTACAACAGATACACTTAAACACAAGAGATTCTCAAAAAAAGTGTGACAATATTAATTGAAATTTTCTTATATGGCAGCATACATACATAGTACATACATACATACAATTATACATACATAGTACATACCATACATACATACATATATACACACATACACACATACACACACATGCATACGTACATACGAACATACATACATCATACATACATACTAGATATGCACAAACATACGTACAAACATACATACATACATACTGGCAAGACAAACATATACATACAGACAACTGTATATATACATACATGGATGACAAACTGAAATTTGACATTCAAGTATCCTCAATGTGTAAGAAGGCTGCAAAACAACTTAATGCTCTTAAGAGAATGGTCACCTCTTAGACCAATCCAGCAGACTGACAATTATGCCTACATAATGTCAAATTTCAACTACTGCCCCCTTGTATGGCACTTCTGCTCCAAGAAAAATCTCTCCAAGCTAGAGAGGATGCAGGAACGAGCTCTACGCTTTGTTTTACAGGGATTACAAAAGCAGCTATGAGGAGCTACTAGACAAGGCTAAACTTCACTGCTTACATCTAGGTAGACTGAGATCCCTAGCTACAGAGATCCACAAAGCTGTCCATGGAGGGGCCCCTCCCTATGTCAGCTCTCTTTTCACAGAGAGAGAATCTGAATACAGCCTTAGAAGGAACCACTCTCTAATATTACCTCCATATAACACCATCTCCTTTGGAAAGCAATCAATTAGATACCGTATATCTGGTTTATTTGGAGGTAATCTAATTTTGGCCTATTTTGGCTCTCCATCTTGAAGAGCCAAAATTAATAAAAGCCAAGAATGCATACCTTGAACACCCCGACTTCAACCCTGAGCTCAGGTTGTGTTGAGCTTAGTTTCTAGTGTGGACACCAGATGCCAGTCACTGCATGGCATGTAATGTGAAGGTAATCTATTTAAAGTAACTAGTTGTCCACTGCAGTATTGTTATGCAAATTACAGCGTGTCACTGGCCTAAGTGGCATGCTTCATGATTACAATCAAAAATCTCAGCAGGCATGTTATGTATAGTTTGTTTAGAAAACACATGTACAGTTGTCTTTGATCATACTCCCTTGCAAAACCCCTTTGTTTGTAATTACAAGGGGTGCCACTACCAACCTCCTGAGTTCTATTCACCATGGTTAACTTAATTAAAAGTTAACTACTTGATCAGGTACTCCCAATGCGTACGTAATAAGTGCATTTTACACAGTGAGAACTCATCAGGTATTTATGCCACTTTCCATTAGCTTTGCAGGTAAGCCTACCCCAATCAAATTGTAATTTTAAACAAGACTATTTCTGTACAGAGTTACTTTTAACAGATTGAACTAGAATTCGTGCTATGCAGCGACAGACATTTTGTCATTTTAGGTAGTAAGATAATTTCAAAAGTGAGGTAATTTTGGCTCAGACCCTGGGAGAGCCAAAATTAATATGAGCCATAATTTCCTTACCCCCGTTTTGGCCAAAAGAGCCAAAATTTCACACAGCCAAAATAACCAGATATACGGTATACTGGACCTAAAGTATGGAACTCCCCTACCTAACAACTTGAGACAAAACAACATCACTAAAAGAGTTCAAAAACCTAATTCTCAACCAGGAACTAACTGTACCTGCTCTCTCTGCTGCTATAAGTAATTACCAGTAAACAAGAAAGAAGTAGTTGCTATTTTACTCAATAATCATAAACATATATGTCCTGAAAGGACTAAAGATGTTACTCATTGTCCATTAATGTGTGCCAACTTACTTCCTCTCTTCTTATCATTTATATTGCTGTTAAACCCTGTATGTTATATTTTTGAATCGTTATTTTGTAGTCGGCCAAGAGCCCAGGCAGTTCGTGTTTACTATGTAAAATTATAACCGACTTGAAATAAAGATTATCTATCTATCTATCTATCTATCTATATACATACATACAGACAGACAAGACATACACACAGACAGACAAACAGAGACAGACAGACAGTAATAGTTAGCTTCAAATACACCCCTCTGTCATTTAATCGAAGTGTAGATTTCCATTAGAACATTTCGCAATCTGTGATGCGGATATCCAGAATGGTACGCGTACCTCTCTGTGAACCTAACTCCAGGTCATGCATGTGAGAAGGAGAAGGAGGAGGCGCTAGTTTTTCTTTACTTGAACCTCAAATGAGGTCAGCCTCAGAGTCCAGGACACGCTGGGTGCAGGGGCTCAGTAAGGGGTGTCTTAGGAGAGAAACTCTTAACCCATTCTAGCCTAGCTACAAGGCTCTGTTATGATTTTACTTTATCATATATAGAAGCCTGCACCTATACTAGATAGGGACTTGTGGCCTACTGTTGGCCATTTTGTTCACACAATTGCCACACGAGGGAGATTACTGTTAACAGAACATATTTCCAACTGAACTCTGAGTATACCGCAGTGACATCTATCCACAATGGAAGACATTTAAATATGGCCTGGGAGGTAGGCTAAACCCATTCATGCACGGGTGCAGGGGCTTAGTAAGGGGTGTTTTTAGGAGAGAAAATGTTAACCCATTCATGTAAGGGCGCAGGGGCTCAGTAAGGGGTGTTTTCAGGAGAGAAAATGTTAACCCATTGACATCAGGATGCAGGGGCTCAGTAAGGGGTGTTTTTAGGAGAGAAAATGTTAACCCATTGACATCAGGGTGCAGGGGCTCAGGAAGGGGCGTGTTACGAGAGAATTATAAACCCATTCATGTCTATAGCAGCCAAAAGGAAGTCTGCACAACTTACTTAAATGATTAACCTGAAATCTCACTCAGTACTGGGTCAGTTTCAGTATGCTTTCCAGGGTAGAAATAAATGACATAAGAAAAATAATCGCAGAAACTCTCTCTCTAGATGCTGGGCCCCCCACAGTAGCCCTCCTCTCCTTCTTCCTATCCCTTAAATGTCAAACGTGATTGGATTACATAGCCTAGGGCTAGGCTACTCCTACACAACCTGCCTAGATGCCCCCCCCCCCCCCCCCGCCCCATGGGGGTAGCTAGTCAAGCAATCCCCCCCCCCCTCCTTCCTGTCCCTCAAAAGTAATAGAAGTGGTTGGATTGCTAAGCCTAGGACTAGACTACCACAAACTGGCTGCGTCAGTGATGCGTCAGTGATGCCCCCCTTTCTTCCTATCCCTCAATTACTAAAAAAATAATTGTATTGCTAAGCCTAGGGCTAGACTACCCCACACTGGCTGCCTGGATGATGTGCACCCTACCGGAGTAGGGAGCCAACCAATCCCCCCTCCTTCCATCCCCTTAAATGTTGTAGGTGATTGGATTGCTAAGCCTAGTCCTAGGCTACCCCATACAGCCTGCCCCAGTGCTGGGCCCCCCACGGGGTTAGCTAACCAAGCAGTCGGCCACAGCCCTAGTTGCTGCTGCTGCTATCACAGTGAAACTTTCCAAAATCCCCCTCCCCCCCCCCCCCCCCCCCCGTTTACCCTTCAAAAGTAAAAAGTGGTTAAAATAACCAGTCTAGTGCTAGGCTACCCCACACAGGCTGCCCCAGTGCTGGGCCCCCCACGGGGGTAGCTAGCCAAGCAGTCGGCCACAGCCCTCACCTCAGTCAGCCCTAGTTGCTGTGGCTGCTGCGGCTGCTATCACAGTGACTTACTGCCCAGCAGCGAGGAGGAGCTGTCAGGGATGCTTGGGGAGGAAAACATGCGAATTTAGTTAGTTGTTGACCCAGTTACCTCACGTTCACCCGAACTGCTCCTATTTTACCGACGAGGAGGAGGAGGATCCCGTCCAGAGTGACGATCGGGGCAGGCGAGTAAAGTATCGCCTCCAACGACGACTAGGACGCACGGACGCAACCAACGAGGGACTGGGCTGGTTGCCAAAACCGAGCATTGCGACGACCACGACGCACAGTGCAGTGCATATATATATACATATACAGTACAGGAGCTAGCAGTACACACATATACTTAGTGGGAGGGTGCAGTACAATTACTGTACAGTATATTTATTCACGCAGGACTACTTAATATACATATATATAGGAATCACCACTTGTACATACATAGAGGAATCACTACTCAACATTGGAGTCTACGGGTAAAAAAACTGCTCATCGACGGGTAAAAAAAACTGCTCAAGGCTCATGGTAGTTGTTGCGTGAGTGAACGACTGCGTGTATGAGTTTGGAGGCCTGATTTGAAGAGTGGTATCCGTGAGCAGCGTGGTATCTCTGGTGTTTGTGTCCTGAGCCAGCACTGGATTGGAAAGATTACACATCGCACTACACATGATTCCACTGGCACTCGAGAGTAAGTTGACATGCAACTATTAGGCAGCTTCGGGCCATAACATCATGGTCGTTACTACACCCAGGGGCTGGTACAGTGTTTCTGTAGTGAAGGTTGTTGATTCTGTATGTGGAGGGGGAGGGGCGGGCAGGGGGTTAAAGGATTTATGTAATGTAGGGGGTTTATTCTTTACGTGGAGGAGGGGGTTTCATATGTATTCTTATGGGGCTGATATAGGGTTTCTTTATTTTAGGCTGTTCATTCTGTAGGTGAAGCTGGGGGGGGGGGGGGGGGGGGTAAAGGATTTATGTAGTGTGGGAGGGTATTTTTTATATTGGGGGGGGGGGGGGGGGGGGGGCGGGGGGTTCATATGTATTTTTGGGGAGTAGATATAGGATTACTTTATTGTAGGCTGTTCATTCTGTATGAGGGGGGGGGGGGGGAGGGTGGTGCACAAGATTTATGTAGTGTAGGAGGTTTATACTGTACATGAGGCCCCTCTCCTCAAGGATAAGATCCTAGTCCATATATATATATATATATATATATATATATATATATATATATATATATATATATATATATATATATATATATATATATATGTATTATGAAAGTATGAAATATTGTACCATACATTTACAGTATTATTTATGTCATTAGAATATTAGCCTTCAATATTGGCTTTTTCGGGAAAAAAAATCTCGTAAAAATCCAAAACCACAAAATCGGTTAATTTGCACCTCGTATTATTTTCCTATTCTACAGTACTCAGGTGGTTTTGGCTGCGGCAGGTATGAATGGGTTAACCATATGTAGGGGGTTAAAGTAAGTGTAGTGCGTAAGTTAGGTGGACTGATTGCATGCGGAATACAGAAGACCTCTTTGTTGTTATTCATTTGATTGCCAAGTCACCTCTTCTTTGATTGTGCGCTCGTCTTTGACATGCACGGTGTCAGCGAGTGTACCTTAACCTACTCATGCGTGAGTCCCTCGAGAAAGTGTCTTCTGGACTTTTCATACTTTTGATGATAACTTCGGAATTGAGAATTATTTCGCAAAATATTTGAAGGAGAGTTGTTGGTAATTGTCTGATTTACATTTCCCCTTCAAATATTTTCCCAACTCGGCTTTCTACTGAAAGATATCAACATAAATGTGTACCTTAACCTACTTGTGCATGAGTCCCTTGAGAAAATGTTATCTGGACTTTTCATACTTTTGATGATAACTTTGGAATTTTGAATTATATTAGAACATCTTTGAAGGAGAGTTGTTGATAATTGTGTGATTAACATTTCCCCTTAAGATATTTTACGAACTTGGCTTTTAACAGAAAGATATCATCAAAATTGTCAGGCTTCATTTGGCCGCTGTTGGTATTAATGGGTTAACTTACTCATGCATACAGTGGCTAAAACAGCCTGACTATTTTTGTTATATCCGTAAGGAAAATCTAAGGAAATATTTGAAGGAAAGATGTTCATCAGATCTCCATCTACAACTCTCCTTCAAATATTTTGTGAATATGTGCTTAATTACAAAGTTACTTTCAAAAGTATCACAGGTCCAGACATCACTCGTCAAGGCGATCTCAAAGTGTCTACTCATGCAAGCATAGAGTTACCTACACTCAGGCGGCTTGATTTGTGGTTCATCTGAAAAGAACTATTCGAAATGAGTTAGGGTTCTAGGCTTAAGATACATTTAACCCTTCCAATGCAAAGGCTATGTTCATCCTAAGCACAACTGGATGCAAAGATTTCTGAAAACCATCTTAACCCTTTCATGTTGGTATTCATTGGATAGCTCTCACTGAGAACTCTCAGATGAGTGCCCATGTGCCAGGGTTTCAGTCATTTTTCAGTATTTTTGCATCATTTTATATTGGCCAAATAAGTCACCAGCAGCATAAGGGTTAAGAATAACTTTTTTTACGTAAAATGGATGAACATTTCTCTGCAAGTGAAACTCAAACTTTATTCAAACATTTGTCATTCTTGTGGAAATCGCAATACTATGAATTGTAAAAATATAAAGTATTACTGAGTTTTTTGGTTTCTGATCAGTAACCAAAATGTTGTCTTCAGATATTTTCTGAAGTTGTTTTAGTAAGAGAGATATCTGCAAAGAGTTTTTTGGGGCGTTTTGGGAGCTGCCTGCATGAATGGGTTTTAAGTAAGTCAGATGAATATTTTGACCTACTTGGAGTCCAACATTTACAACCATACAAAAGCTAAAACCATTCATGCGGTGGCCTAAATGTCTGACTATATGGAAGTTATCTTTCTGACCCAGGTATCTAATCACTATTGCAAAGATATTTGAAAGAGGAGTTTTATTTGGGAACGAAAAAACAATTCTCCTTCAAATATTCTGTGAAATCATGCTTTATTCCTAAATCATCGACAAATGTATCGTACATCCAGATGACACTTCTAAAGAAAAACAGATCATATATGTATATACTCAACGCTAACTCAAAATGATACTGGCCCTGTAGGACCAGTAACAGCTAGCATCTGCTGGTCCTGCAAAATTTTTACTATTCCTACACTTTTTCATTAACATAACGAGAAAGAACATTACATAAAATTCTTCACAACATTTATCTTTATAGATTTTATCTTCATTTATTTCCAAAACATTTGGGGACATTCTCAGGGGGAAACCTTTTAACAAGAATGTCTCCAAATGTTTACTTGGCCTGTAGGACCAGTTGAGGTCTTTTTTTACTGGCCCGAAGCTGTTTTGGGGAATTTTTACTGGCCTGGGGCCATAGGTTCACCCTTAGCGTCGAGCCCTGTATATATATATATATATATATATATAAATATATATATATATATATATATATATATATATATATATATATATATATATATATATATATATATATATATATATATATATATATATATATATATATATATATATAGCAATAAGGGATGAAGGTAGTAAAGTTTGTAACAATTTGACGACATTGGGGAAGATCTTACATTTACTCCCTCCCCCCTCAAAAAAAAAGAATAAATATGGGTGATCATTTCTCTCCAAGGAAAACTCAAACACTTGTCATTCTTGAGGTAATTGCAATACTAGTGTTTACAATAACAGTATTTATGCTCAAAACATATGCATGTACATGTATAGGTTAACCTACATATTGTTTGGGTCCAGCAATTTTCGACCTTGTGACCCGAAGTTCACCTACTGCGTTGGGATAACTCCATATCTCCCCTCTCTCATTGCTGACAGAGATAGGATTGTTTATGATCCTGTAGATTTCCTCGTCTCATATACATGTTCGGGACGTACTCTCAGAGCACCCTGGCCCAGGAGTATGTGTTTTATCCATTTTATTCACCCTTACGTTGGAGCAGTGTGACAGTTGTGAAGGGTTTTGATTTGTATTGGGGGTGATTCACAGGGGGAAAGGCTGTCCGCCTGGCAAGGCCAGTAATCGAGCGAAATTAGCATATCACGCCAATAATCGAGCAAACCATGTGGTTGAGTGAAATTTGCTGTCATATTTGCTTGGAAATTCCTAATAAGTACAACATTTAATCACTATTTGATAAGACCTCCAGTTAGACAAGTATCTTAACCTGCTACAGTCAAGTTTTTAGTGTCAAGCTTATGAGATAAAGGAGTATACTAGAGCGATTTCATGTGATGTAGTACCCTCAAATGCTTAACAAGTGCTACTTTAAATACTTCTTAACCCTTAAATGTTAGTACTACAAAGTTTTAGTAATTTTTAGAGTAATCTTAAGAGTCTTTCCTCATTACCTACCAATTATGGTGTCTTTCCATGAATGATAAATAGATACAAATATTACAAAATGTTTTAGTTCCTGTTGCTTTCTGGTGGGTTTCACTGTACGCCCACCCTGCGAGCGTGTACGCCTACTCTTCGAGCACATTTCAGCAACTGTACGCCCACACCTCGAGCAAATGACTTAATTCTAAGTAAAGTTTTGTTCATTTACCACTATCTAACTGCAACAAAATATGTTCCAGGTGTCGGTAAACATGACAGAATATAAGTGCTACAGTTGTGATGCTGAGAGTACTGATTCAGCTGTGTTACTGGCACATACTATCACTAACCATCCAGATAAGCCTCTTTCAATACACTATCGACAAATTTCCAGAAAAATTGAGGAGAAACATCAAGCAATATGGATTTCACCCAACAGTTTGAAAGTATGGATAGCAGATTATGAGGATGCTGACCAAGTTTTTGACCAAGAGGAGGTTATGAGCCCAACACCAAAGAGATTACGAAAGGTTCAAGATGATATGATACATGATGGGAAGGTGTCTTAGAAACACTTGGATTTCACAGGAGATGATGTGGAACACGATGAAAACTTTGAAGACATATCTCTTCTCACCAGTGATGCCTCCTGTCAAGTTTCACCACAGGGACTCGCAATGGACTTGGAAGAAATATATGACCAGTTTGTTGAGTTACTTCCTGCAGTCCTTAAAAATCTGAAGCAAGTGGGAAAACTCAATGCCAAGTTCATGGAAATGATAGCTTATGACAGGTTCCCAATATTGCACACTTACTATTTCTTGATATTATAGAATGGTTTTCTCTTGAAAACAGGGCAGCAATGAGGTATAATGATAAGGTCAAGATGTTTTGGAGGCTAGGTTGGCGCCTTTTTTGTGGAAAGTTTCTCCGCCTAATGGGTGGACCTAGGGTACAAGATGATGCCGATAGTGATACAATGCTTAAAGATGCAAAGGTGAACTTCATTGTTCCCTCTTTGAGGACTAAAAAAAGTGACTCAGATTTCATCAATCCCGGTGTTATAATTGATTTTTTGAACAAGTACATCAAAAGTGCTGGGCCTGAAGCTATTAAGCTTCTAAAACGTATGAAGTATGTGTTGATGGGAAGAAGATAAACAATAGCAAAAGAGGCGACCAGGCTAAGATAGACTTATTCGGTCATAAAGATCCACCGACAAAAAAAGAGAATGATCTACAACAAGAAGCTGAAATTCAAATGATAAAAGATTTGATAGCATTTTTTGAGAACACAGATCAGAATCTGGGAGGAATCCAAACCAAAATAAAGGAGTGGTGCCATGAAGGATTTTGTGAATTAGTAACTGTATTTAGCGGTAGAGTTAAATTTGCGAACATTTTTAGTAAGTAAAAGTCACACAATTGTCCAGGGTAATACCCTCTAGACCTCACACTAGGAATATGAAAACAGTGGGTCACTCTTCTGATGAGATAAGTGGTAGCTGGCTGTACAACAGCTAACAAAATTCAGCAGACTTAACACTGGTAGTATTGAAAACCATAACCAAACCCATAACTCAAATGATTTCACTATTTTGTAGAGCTGCACTCACAGAGGGAGATAAACTCATGAGCTCAGCTTGCTCAGGGACACAGGGTTTTTAAAGATAAAAATGTATTATCCAGCCCAACAATTAAGAATAAATACTTACTGATGGAAATTTATTAACATTTACATGTTTATTTATTTTTAAAATGTGCTGTAGAGATACAAAGGTCAGTATAACACTCAACAATGCCTGTATACATTGAGGATTGTAAAGAAGACTTGACAGTGATAAGCATTCATAAGAGGGTGTGCGTTAGGTGTTCTGTGTTAGGTCTGTGTTCCCTACATAGATGAGTTGACCACTTCAGCTCCAGCGCGGCTTGTCATCTGGCTTCAGTTATAGAGCCACTCACATTCTTGAGTGGTGAGTGCATCTCTACCCTTTTGTCATAAATTTTTAAGAAAATTTAATTTATGCAAGATTTGTTGAAGAGTGGTCCACAATAACCAAAGTGATGAATTTAGGCGGAATTATATAGATCTGTTGCTTAAAACAGTAATAAATGACTGTTTAAGTTGAGTTCAGATGGGTTTTGCTCGAGGAGTGGGCGTACTGTGCTCGCAGAGTAGGCGTACAGTGCCTCGAAGTCGCTCGTGCGGTGGGCGTACAGTGAAGAAATGGTTGTACAACTTTCAAAAAAATATTATAAATTCTAAGCTTCAGTTTGTTTAGATATTCTTACATATTTTAGTTCCTAAGAACCTTCTCTAATTAGTGGTATAGCTATTTGTCTTCAAATGATAGGTAAATTTGAATAAGGGAGCAATTTGTGTGGAACCTACAAAAGACTAGGACATAATTGACCATTAAAAAAATACTGCTGGGTATTTTGTTGCCATTTTTCACATGGAGGATGGTTTACTGACAACAAATGGTTTATGAATGATTCTTAAATGTTTAAACACTAAATCTGTGATTTATAAGCTATTGAATGTAAAAACCGTTGGAGTATCGCTCGATTACTGGTACAGAATTCAAATTTGCTCGATTACTGGCCTTGCCAGGCGGACAGCCTTTCCCCCTGTGTGATTGCTATCATCTTGTACCTAGATAAGTACCCTCACACATGGAGGTTGTCATTTTCTGAATAATGCTGGATGTAAATTGATCCACTCAGACCTAGCCTGGTTCTCAGGCTGTCGTAGGTGTAATGTTATGTCACCCCCACTACTGGGTAGGTGTGATGTCTCTTTCAACCTATAGATGGCAGCACACTTTTCAGAAGTTGCAGTTTGAAAGTCTTACAGCCCACAGCTCAGGTGTGTCCCCCTTGAGGATTTATTCAGAACTGCCACCTTTAGTATATAGTAATGTTATAAGTTGTAGTTAACCCTTCCAATATTATTGCTACCTTCCTCCAAAGCACAAGGGTGCAAAGACCTCTGAAAACAATCTAAACCCTGTCATGTTGGTATTTAGCAGAATACTCAGACTACTCTCAGATGAGTACCCATATGCCAGGGTTTCAGTCATTTTAAACTTTTTTGCATAATTTTGTATTTGGCAAAATAAGCCACTAGCAGCATAAGGGTTAAACCTATCTAACCAAGCCTAGGAACTAGGCTACCCATTCCCCTTTCATCCCACTAAATACCTGACAAAGAGTATTATCCTGATTCGGCCGGAAACACCTTAATTATTTGTGATAGGCTTTGATTTGATGTTATATTTTCCTGTTTTTTAGGTGAGTACTTCTCGTATGACATGGTTGATTGCTCAGTTGACTATGAGGGCCAACCAGACAACTTCGACAGTAAGTACAACAATACCTTCTTTTTCCCTTGCTTAAACCCCCCTCTAATCCTTCCAATGCTGACGCTACTTTCGTCCAAAGCATAAGAATTCAAAGAATCTTTGAAAAACGTCTAAACCCTGTCATGTTGGTTTTCATTGGATGTCTCATTGAGCCCTCTCAGATGAGTACCCATATGCCAAGGTTTCAGTCATTTTTTTAGGTTTTTTGCATCATTTTGTATTTGATAAATTAGCCACCAACAGCTTAGGGGTTAAGCACTATTGTGTGCGCCATTTTCATCAAAGACACACAGGTCAGGTTCTAAGCCAGGCTTTAGAATCTAGGTCCTCGAAGTTGACAATTGTGACATTTATGGATGTTCTATTTTTCAAGGGAGACCATTGTACTTAGATTACAACCATAAATATGTATACATATGTTGTGCAAACTGTTTTGGATTGTTATGTAAATATCAATGCCATCTGGTGGAGATTTCCAACATCAAATGAATGCACTACGTTGCTATGACACTAAACAGATTATAGTGCCCTTTTATGCCTGCAGCAGCGAAAAGCAGTTTTGATTGAATCTCACAGAGGAAAATTGTAGGAATATATTTCAAGGGGAAATGTTAATTCAAACTTTACAATTAATTCTCCATCTAATATTTGGTAAATCATTCTCATTTCCATGATTATCAAAGGTTAGGTTTTATAGATGAAGAAAAGAATGGATATGTAGCAAGAGACCTACTACTATATGTGCTATAGTGAAGGGCTGGACAGGACAGGGGTTTCTGATCTTGCATCAGCGTGATGGACCAATCAGGGTTCTCGATTTACATTACAGAGAATCCTGTGTGCCAGCATCATCTGAGCATGTGCAGAGCACGACTTTTGGGCTATCGGTTGAGGCTAGCCTGTTCAGGTTGATCAGCTGGTTTCATATCCACTTGTTTTTATTTTTCTAAGATCCAGACGACAAATTCTTAAGGAGTACTGAAGCGTTAACGGATTAAGCCCCTTAATCTCCGGCTTTTGCTGTTGCATAGCATGCTTTAAGCTGGGGGTTTTCTAGGTTTTAACCCTTCCAACACTGAGGCTACTTTCGTCCAAGGCACTAGGATGCAAAGATTTTCGTAAACCATCTAAAACCTGTCTTGTTGGTATTCATTAGATAGCTCTCACTGAGTATTCTCAGATGAGTACCCATTCTTCAGGGTTTCAGTCATTTTGCAGGGTTTTCCCATCATCTTTTATTAAGCAAAATGAGCCACCAGCAGTATAAGGGTTAAGATGAGGGTCTTCTGGGTCCCTAGAGTTTAAAAGCCCCTCACCCATTCATGTATGGATAACTCATTCACAATATCATCTGCACAGGGCTCAATGCTAACAGTGAACCACTCCCCCCAGATCAGTAGATTTTCCAAGAACAGCTTTTGAGGATTCGAGGAAAGTTCTCAATTGTAGACTTTATTGAGGAATTTTCTTTGTACTTCATATTTAGGTATGAGAAAAGGTTATGATAAAATGGAATTTTGTGTAACTTTTTGTAGACTATACTTGGTAGACTTTCTACTTATTATACAAATTATCTTTGTACTTTAAATTAGTATATGAAGAATATTTTTGATAAGATGACTTTTTTGTCGACTTTTTCTCAAAGTTTTCTTTGTACTTTATATTAGTGTATTCAGAAAGTTTACAATAAGATGCTTATTTGTAGATTTTTTCAACAAATTGTCTTTGTACTTTACATACAAGTATATGAGGAACATTTTCGATAATATAACTTTTTTGTAACTTTTTCTCCATATTTTCTTTGAATCTTATATTAGCATATGAGAAAAGTTTACAATAAAATTACATTTTTTAGACTTTTTCGAAGGAATATTCTTTGTACTTTGTTCTTTTTATTGTACTTGTAAGAATAAAAAGTACAAAGAATATTCCTTCCAAAAAATGCTAAAAAATGTAATTTTATTGTAAACTTTCCTCATATGTTAATGTAAGATTCAAAGAAAATATCGAGAAATATATTTAGAAAGTTAATGATGAAACTATTTTTTTGTAGATTTTTTCTCCAAATTTTCTTTGTATATGTGGAAAGTTCGATGGCAAGATGAGTTTTCCCTGAGAGATTTCTATGTATTTATCAAGCTGTTCTTGTGCTATCTCTCCTTCATCAACTTATCAATGTATGATCGCTGCAGGTAGCCCACTTCTTCAGGTGCTGGTTCTCATGCAGCCAGCAGGTCTCCTAGGTCTACACTAGGTCTGGAATGAAACAACAATTGTCAAAATACTTGATGTAATGTTGGTTTTGATAGGATGAAAAGTGCTTTCCAGCCTTGTTTAAACAAATAGTCTAGGTATACCCACTGTATGGCGCCATCTATTAGTGGATCATGACACTAATGAGGTTCCTTGCCTGATAAACTTGAGTAATGTAAGCGGTGGGGGAAGGGTTGAGTAGGCTAGGTTTTATATATATATATATATATATATATATATATATATATATATATATATATATATATATATATATATATATATATATATATATATATATATATATATATAATGCATTCATCTTGTATATATTTATGTTATCAAAGGCTTATAAGTCATCTCATAAGCCTTTGATGTGATCCATTCTACCTGTAAGATATGAACGAACTGCAGCACATTGTATGGAGAAACTTTAATGCAAAAATGTTTTACATCTTACATCCAAATATGTAAGATTAGCGAAAGTATTTGAGATTTGGGTATTGAATAGTTTGGTCCCAGGGCATGAGTAGGTTAACACCCTGTAGGATGTAGGTTAACGCTGTGTTGAGGGTACCCACATCAACCCAGATGGTAATTAATGTGCTCCCACAGTAACCATATCTGGCTTCCCAATCACATTAACCAGCTTTATAGCTTTCACAAGATAGGTGCACAACTTCAGAAACTCAACTGCCCCTCTGAGCCCCAATATATGCATTGTAAATATATATATAATATATATATATATATATATATATATATATATATATATATATATATATATATATATATATATATATATATATATATATACACATAGCTATATATATATATACACATACATACATACATACATACATACATACATACATGCATGCATGCATGCATACATACATACACACATGCACACACACACACACATATATATATATATATATATATATGATGCAATTTATGTATAACTGTATAATGTTTTCCATATGTCTTAAAGAGCAGGGTGCTTTCTGTTGGGTGTCCAGGACCGTATTAGTGTTGAATATATTATGAGAGCTTTAGCTATGGGGCTATTTATTTTGCTGACAGCTTCCGATAAAAGTTAAAGTGAACAGGGGAAGTCAGTCTGCTGACCTCTGTCCTCACAGAGGTCAAGGTGAAGGTCGAGGGTTTGTTTATAGTCGAAAGTAAGTCAGGGAGGCTAAGAAATGTCCCGGCCTGGAATGGGAGGAGAGCGAGGGAGCAGCTTCCTTGGAATACTTTACGGTACAGCATCTGCTCTTGTTGGGTATTAACGCTCCGGCTCTGACGATTGGATGGTGGAGGAATACGTTAGAAGGGGACGAGAAAACAAGTCCATTGGGGATGAGTTTGGACCTCATAGATGCATGGGACGAAGTGGAAAACGAAATATGGGAAAGTAAGTTCCGTATATACTTTCTTCAGTTGTGGATAAATTAGTACACTTATAGGTTGTAGTAGGTGAAGTCCTTGAGTGATTGTGTGTTTGGTAGGTTTTTTTTAACAGGAAGATTTACAGAGATGCATTGGTTTACAGAGATGCATCATAGATGCATGGGAGGAGGTGGAGAACGAAACATGGGAAAGTAAGTTCTGTATGTACTTTCTCCAGTTGTGGATAAATTAGTACACTTATAGTTAGTAGTAGGAGAAGTCCTTGAGTGATTGTGTGTATGGTTTTTATAGCAGGAAGGTTTACGTAGCTTGGCAGTTGTTTTAAGGTCAAGGCTGGGGATGCCCAACCATGATGAATGGTTATCTGTGCGTCAATACACATACTTGTACGTGGGCAGGGCATGCTCAAAATTAAACTGAACATGAAGGGGAAAGATTTGTAGAGAACATAGGAAAGGGAGTATTTGGAAAAAAGATACCATTTTAGGGCCCAGGGCCTTGGTGCATAAAACCCTCATGCTGCTGGTGGCTAATTTGGCCATAACAAAATGATACGAAAAAGGAGAAAAGCTACTGAAACCCTGGCATATGGGTACTCATCCGAGAGTACTCAGTGAGAGCTATCAAACGAATACCAACTTGACAGGTTTTAGATGGTATATTAGAATTTTTGCATGCTTGTGCCTTGGAAGAAAATAGCCTAAGCAGGTTATGATATTATGTCATGAATGAAATGTAAATATTGTATTGTTGCACAAAAAATTCAGAAGTGCCAATCCCCAGTTGCATTTGACTTGCCTTAGGGTGCTTCATTAAGAAACAATTTAACCGCACATTGGATGAAAATATCCCTCGTATGTCAGCTTGTGTGAAAAACCAGGCTTTGCAAAATGACAGCAGATTTTATGAAACATTCCAGATACTCTATTCTGCATGTGTGTCGTGTGGTTTTTATGGAGTCTGTTCAAGCAGCCAGCAAAGTCTGATAAAACTGGCACCCTGGGAGTGCGTCAAATCCATTACTAGAGGCTTAGATGAATATACACATGGATTCTAGGGATTTTCCGATTAATCGGACATGCCGATTAATCGCTTATTCAACCTATGATTTTGATGATCGATTGCAATCTCATAAGATCGATTATTTTTTTAAGTTAAAAAAAAATTGTATCTAGAAATAGCCTATTGATCAAGTGAGAGCTCCACTAAAGCCTGCAAAATCTTAATTAATATCAAGCAGTACTGTAACAAGTAAAACTAGGGGGTTCAAGGGGTATTTAAAGAGAGTTAGAATAGCTCCTTTACAAAAATGGAGCCAAGTACCCTTGAACAAGCCAAGACTACCAAAGGAAAACTGCGCATATTCAACTTTGATTATTAATCGATCATCGGTTGTTCAAATGAACCGATGATCGATCTGCAAAATTGTGACTGCATGATTCTAAACAATAATGGATTCATCTCTACAGGCCAGTTGCCATAGGACCCATCACAGAGCCCTAGCTACACCTAATCTAGTCGAATCTAATCTCAATGTGATGTCATTGGAAGACAAATATCATGCAATGATGACTCTTATCGTTTACATTACAGAGAGAGTTGCGCATCAACATGTGCAGAACGCACCTCTATACCAACATCTGGGTTATTAGTGTTAGTCAGGGTGTTAAGTGCGACCTTCTGGTTGCATATCCAGTGGATTGACATTCGAGGGAACCATAAGTTTGTTTCTTTCTTGAACAATATTTTGAGTAAAACGAAAATACAGATATTGTGATTGGTATAATTTAGGTATTCATTAGCATTTTTGATTGGAACCAGTATTGTATAGTCTCTCAATTTTCAGTTTACTTCTGCATCCTTTTCAGTCCAGCTGATACTTGTCAAGGGGAACTACAGCCGTGAATGGGTTAATTTGCTATTGTTGAGGAGCTTAACCCATTAATGCTGAAAAGTTCCTCTCGAAATTGTAGACAGGATCCATGAAATCTAGACAATTTTGGAATTAAAAATGATTATGAAAAATATTTGAAGGAAAGTTGGAGGTAATCTTCTAATCAACATTTCTCCTTTAAATATTTTCACAACTATGCTATCGCTTGAAAGATTTTAATCAAAATTTTCAGTCTTGTTTTGGCTGCTGTAACCACTAATGGGTTAAGCCATGATTTTATCCTCCTGGCTGTTAGGGGGTTAAGGTCACACTGACAGTTTGGTTATGAAAGAAAAACATTCATGTTAATGTTACTGCTTATAAAAACAAACCCTCACATTCATTTTTTCCCATCATCGTTGACCTAGTTTAGAAGCAGTCCCCTGTACAATGAGGTTGACTGTATGAGATAATTATGGCAAGAAATAAAGAGGAAATGAGGACATGCGCTGCACACACACTCTCCTCTCTCTTCTCTCTCTTCTCTCTCTCTTCTCTCTCTCTCTCTCTCTCTCTCTCTCCTCTCTCTCTCTCTCTCTCTCTCTCTCTCTCTCTCTATCTCTCTCCTCTTCTCTCTCTTTCTCTCTCTCTCTCATTCTCTCTCTCTCTCTCTCTCTCTCTCTCTCTCTCTTCTCTCTCTCTCTCTCTCTCTCTCTCTCTCTCCTCTCCTCTCCTCTCTCTCTCTCTCTTCTCTCTCTCTCTCTCATTCTCTCTCTCTCTCCCTCTCTCTTTTATGTACATGTATTGGACAATTACCTTTTGTCAAGAAATAATTAGTGATTTCCTGAAACATATTACATACTGTTGCATGATAAAAATGAATTGATTGGGAAGGGGACCATTAATTATATTGAGTGTGATAGGTGTAGGACGGTCTGTATAACGTACTTATCACTTACTCATAAGCTTAACGCTAGGCCAAGCCACTTAATTATTTTTCGAGAGTCATATGCACTATCATTTTCTAAATTGAGGTATTAGTGAATGATTTTCAGTATCATCACCCAAATATATATACATAGCCCTCAAATTGTGCTTCAATAATTCCCAACTGGTTGAAAGTTATAGTTTTCATTTCTACATGTAATGTCATTAATACCTCTCTCAGTGGACCTGTCAATGGTTATACTACTAGTAGTTTATTTATTTATCACCAAGGGCCTGTCCTAGTGGCTCTTGACTTTGCCTCAGGAGAGAGGAGAGGACCAGCATCCCTCACTGCCCTACTTAACCCATTAATGCTCTAGAGTTCCTCAGGAAATGTTCGTCTGGATCTC
>CAWWDR010000037.1:0-12500 GCA_963942565.1 Maea johnstoni
TCACCTGTGAGAAAAGTAGGGGTGGAGGAAAGGTTTTTTGTTCACACCTTTGAGTAATATAGGGGTGGTTGGGTGGGGGTATTTCACTAGTAAGAAATAGAAGGGTGGGGGTATTTCACTAGTAAGAAATAGGTGGGTGGTGTATTTCACCAGTGAGAAATAGAGTGTATGAGGGGTGGGGGTATTTCACCTTTGAGGAACAGAGGGGTTGAAGGTGAGGGTATTTCACCTATTAGAAATAGAGTGTATGAGGGGTGAGGGTATTTCACCTTTGAGGAACAGAGGGGTTGAAGGTGAGGGTATTTCACCTATTAGAAATAGAGTGTATGAGGGGTGAGGGTATTTCACCTTTGAGGAACAGAGGGGTTGAAGGTGAGGGTATTTCACCTATTGGAAATAGGGTGTATGAGGGGTGGGGGTATTTCACCTTTGAGGAACAGAGGGGTTGAAGGTGAGGGTATTTCACCTATTAGAAATAGAGTGTATGAGGGGTGGGGGTATTTCACCTTTGAGGAACAGAGGGGTTGAAGGTGAGGGTATTTCACCTATTAGAAATAGAGTGTATGAGGGGTGAGGGTATTTCACCTTTGAGGAACAGAGGGGTTGAAGGTGAGGGTATTTCACCTATTAGAAATAGAGTGTATGAGGGGTGGGGGTATTTCACCTTTGAGGAACAGAGGGGTTGAAGGTGAGGGTATTTCACCTATTGGAAATAGGGTGTATGAGGGGTGAGGGTATTTCACCTTTGAGGAACAGAGGGGTTGAAGGTGAGGGTATTTCACCTATTAGAAATAGAGTGTATGAGGGGTGGGGGTATTTCACCTTTGAGGAACAGAGGGGTTGAAGGTGAGGGTATTTCACCTATTAGAAATAGAGTGTATGAGGGGTGGGGGTATTTCACCTTTGAGGAACAGAGGGGTTGAAGGTGAGGGTATTTCACCTATTAGAAATAGAGTGTATGAGGGGTGAGGGTATTTCACCTTTGAGGAACAGAGGGGTTGAAGGTGAGGGTATTTCACCTATTCGAAATAGAGTGTATGAGGGGTGGGGGTATTTCACCTTTGAGGAACAGAGGGGTTGAAGGTGAGGGTATTTCACCTATTAGAAATAGAGTGTATGAGGGGTGGGGGTATTTCACCTTTGAGGAACAGAGGGGTTGAAGGTGAGGGTATTTCACCTATTGGAAATAGAGTGTATGAGGGGTGGGGGTATTTCACCTTTGAGGAACAGAGGGGTTGAAGGTGAGGGTATTTCACCTATTAGAAATAGAGTGTATGAGGGGTGGGGGTATTTCACCTTTGAGGAACAGAGGGGTTGAGGGGTGAGGGTATTTCACCTTTAAGGAACAGAGGGGTTGAGGGTGAGGGTATTTCACCTTTAAGGAACAGAGGGGTTGGGGGCGAGGGTATTTCACCTATTAGAAATAGAGTGTATGAGGGGTGGGGGTATTTCACCAGTGAGTACCATACTGTGACTGTTAGTTAGGCATGCCAGTCTAGTAGTGCATGCAAGGCTATAGCGAGCAGTCAACATTCCGGCCGACAGTCAATATCAATTGCCACATGACGGGGGCCAGCAGGAGAGATGACATTTTGAACTGCACGTTTGTAAAGGCAATCAGGATGCGGCGAGAGCTATAGAAGAGTGAAAACATTCATGTTATCTCCCTCTTTCTCTCTCTCACCGCAGGCGGGCATGATGCGCGCGATACTGCGCTTTGGCATGCAACCGCGCATGCGCACTGGCCCTCGCAACACCACTAACACGATTGCCTACTCTTCCTCACTTGCCGAGACGAACCTCTTTGGAAATTGCAGTCGACTATGTTTTTAACCCATTAATACTCACAGCGGGTAAGAGCAGCCTGATAATTTTAATGAAATCTTGCAGGCATGAATTAAATTAGGAAAATATTTGAAAGAGAAATGTTACATAGAACACTACTAACAACTCTCCTTCAAATATTTTGTAAAATAATTCATAAGTTCTAAGTTAGTATCAAAAGTACCGGAAATCCAGACGATAATTTCAACGTTACCTCTTGAGCAGCAATATGCTTAGCATGCTCTATCCTAAGAACTAAAGCAGTATCATGACACAGCGTAACTGAATTCTGATCTATGGTTTAGTCATTTTCATCCTATTTTGGCAGATGGTGATGAAATATGCAAAAAAGTTTTAAAAATTCAAAACCACAATTATGACGTTTGAACACATAGGGCGTTCTCTTAATTAACTATATACACATATGTTCTCTATATGCTTTGCTTTTTAAATTGACAGGCGAGAGTGTCAATCTGGTCTGCTTGGACCAGGCTATGAGAGAAGAAAATGTATATGATAAATGAATAAATGGGCGGCTGGAAAAATGAACGAATCTAACGAAATGCGGTAGAAACATGTCGTATAAGTTCATCCGAAACGAAAGATAGTATATCCAAGAACGAAAAATGGTAAAACTACTTAACGCGATTCATGAAAATAAACAAATTCTTCAGATTATAACACAACACTTCGTATATCTGTAAGTTTGTTTATGTTGAAATGCCCCTTTAATGATTTACTCTTCTTCCAGACGAACGACTTCATGATAAAACGGGCTGATTTTATTGCAAATCTTTTTATATTTACATTGAGCAATATAATCATCTGAATTGTATTATTTTATCATTTAATTTTATTTTTTTCATTATTTTAGTTTAAATTGTAAGACAACCGCCTACTGGGTTTTCACAATTGCATCTATACTTAAGAATTAGTTGCAATCTCTTGGGATGGAAATTAGAACATCCATATTATCATAAGTGGGTTAAGAAGGAAATTTGATATATCATATGATAATCTTTATCTATAGCCTTGGAGTATAAACCCCCAGAAACCTAGTCCCTTTCTCAAGGCTTCTAAGCTCAACCTTAGACCTTTTCTTCATCCAAGACTCAACTTACATGATAAAAGTGTATCACACAGAAATTAAACGAAAACAGAAAAGTTATCAGAAAAAGATGCAAAATATTTTGATTAAAGAAATATTTGAAAAATATTTTTTTCACATTCACCGAAATTCTCTTTCTTGGTTATCAAAATAGTTGAGACTAGTAGAATTTTACTAGGAAAATACGAGAAAAGAAAAAAATATATATCCCTCTCCAGCTTTATATATTTATTCAGAGAATGATTGCAAACCTGTGAGGAAGTGTGGTAATATGGGTTTTAATGGGTTAAAACACACCTGCACGTTTTAACTGGAAAACGTGTGAAGTGCATGTTGGATACATACCTCATTTCTAAAGACGGCCCTAAGTTCACTTGAGTAAGTTAATTTTCTTCCATTCCCCTGCCCTCTGGCGAAACCCCTTACGAGTTGAGAGGAAGAAAACTGCATAATTCATTCGCAATTCGTAGCTAAAACAACAAAGCTAAGGTATTATTTGTTGTCGACACGAAGTCCGGGTTTTCTAACTGCCAATAATGCGATGGCTTCTGTAAATAATTAACCAGATCCGTCCGAGCGCAGACTCCTTCGTGTGACGAGCCCTTCTCATTCGCTAATGGCGCGCAATTATAAGTCTACCCCTGTCAGAAATGATCTAGCCGTCCCGCCAACGATCCACTTCCCTAATTAGCCCGGCAAACTTAGATTCTAATTTAAAGAACAGGCCTTTAATTTTTAATGTCTTCATTTCTTAAATTTCATTTAGTGATTGAGCGCGAGCGGATAAGTGGCGGTTGCTAGCCAGTGGAAATTTTATGCGGGACTGCTGTCAATAGCATGCTGAAGCTGTCAGTTTCCACTAAGCCGCAGCTTCGTATCGGAAATATCAAAGTAGCAGGCGCCGGTAAACGCCATAGTGGGTCGGGTTACTTTAACATGTAATTCCGTGGTCTCTGATGAGTTTTTTCCGCCGTTGTGATGTTTAGTGTGTAAATATGCCCTTCGCACGCAGAAAATACTTCATTTCTCTAACGACTTCCATGCACGCAGCCATACATCATAACAGCACTCATAGGCCATTTCAATAATTATTCAATTTCTCCCGGATCTTCCGCTGACCCCCTTGTCTTTAAGGAGTGACCTTTCCGCCCGAGTACTCTCAATCCCAGACCCCCATGGTTGAAGTGACACCGCAGGGCAACTAGAATACTGTACTGCACCGTATGGCTTCAGCGCAGCATGTTAGTCTTAAAGTCTTAAAGCATGTACGTCTTTCAGGCTTAAAGCTTGTAACTCTATGTGGTATCAACTTAATGCAGGGACATCGAATTACGCTGTTGCAAAATTCTTCTACGCTTTCACTTTATTGCGTAATAGATTGTCTTTAACATTTTTTAGCCTGTTCTTATTTGGTATTCCCCTGAACACATCAAGGTGGTAATAACACCCCTCGAAGTAATAAATTACACATACAAAGCTCGTATATATATATATATATATATATATATATATATATATATATATATATATATATATATATATATATATATATATATATATATATATATATATATATATATATATTCAATTTACCATTTTAAAAGCCGGAAGGTAGCACATATCTACTAGTACTGCTTATTTGTCCATGTTGTGATTATTTTTCGGTGTAATGAAAAAGTGCATTCAACGAATCAAATAAAGCAGAGGGTGTCAAAATAAAGCAATCCTAAGCAAAAAATTCCACCTAGACGATCACACCCATACGAAACGGAAAACTTCACGTTGCCAAATATTGAAATGCGTCTTATCTAAGGTGTGAACTTTGCTCGAACGAGTTTATCCCGCATAGGCGTGAAGTACATATATGGAGTGTGTATGCTTTAAGTGTGGCTAGCGGATGGGGCAGAGGGGTTCGTGTTATGTGAATGGAGAATCGTTTAGGCCAATGCCCTCTCTGGCCACTGGGCATTGTCCGGCATGAATGGTCAGTCTTGACCATTGATGACACAGGTGTTGAGACGTGTATCTAGACCAGGTAACTATACGCCGTGATGTTTAACAAGTTAGATAGCTACGTTGGAGCTTTATAATTAGACCCTAGCAGAACTAAGATAGTGTTATCAGAGAGGTCTATTTTTGAATAAATTGTCCCTGGTGTTATGGAGGAATTAGGAGATTTAAGATATAACCACGCGGATTTGAACAGCTTGGAACATGGGAAAAAATTCACATTACAAAATATATCAAAAGAAAACAACCAATAAAGAGAAGTACACATTGGAATACAAAACAAGCCATTCTGGTCTCACTATGTCTGCAATATGTACGGTTTTATGGCACTATCCGCTATATTAAAGAATTTACAATTGTTTAGGAAAACAAGGCTAGTAATTATGTGAAAAGAACCCAGAATTGATGGTGCGGAGAACGAGTTTTGAGAGAGAGAGAGAGAGAGAGAGAGAGAGAGAGAGAGAGAGAGAGAGAGAGAGAGAGAGAATTGTACGTATGGAGAACGAATTTTAAGAGAGAAAGAGCGAGAGAGAGAGAGAGAGTATGGTACGTATGTGCAACGAATTCTGAGAGAGAGAGAGAGAGAGAGAGAGAGAGAGAGAGAGAGAGAGAGAGAGAGAGAGAGAGAGAGAATGGTACGTGTGGAGAGCGAGTTTTTCTTATCCTTGTTATCCTCTCATAGACACCACTATTGATTACGTGGGATGGAACTTGGGGCATTTCCAGCGTGGGACATGTTTATCAATATCGACGACCCACCCACGTTCGTGATTTATGTGGAGAGGGGGGGGGGGGTGCTTTAGAGATCGACAACCTCCCTAAATGTCACAAATACAACGCTATACTAACCCAACATGGCGGATACTCAAACCCGCAGTCACTATGGAAACGGCACTCAACTTGCAACAAAGTCTCCGTCGACTTTATGTTCATCTGATCTCATAAACAGCGAGAGAGAGGAAATATCCTAACTATGTGTAGATTACATGTCGATTTCATTCATGATCCGCCATTCAGGATCTCCCCTCAAATATGCAAATATTTTCCTGATAACGCCTTTGTGATAAGCACCATAGAAGAACGTGTGTCTAAGACAGTGAGTCGCTTCGACTGAGTTTGCAGACCATGGAACATCAATCGAATGCACCCTTCCCCCATGAGCACCACTAATTAGCGTGGCCACGTTCTTAATATAACACGTTCATATAACACCGGTCCTCCTACGTGTTCCAATTTTGAACCTAGTCAAAACACTCAAAAAATTGAGGTGTGACTTTTTGCTACAGGGAAAGGGAGAGATTAGTGAGGCCATCAAACATGTTCTACAATCAGAATAGGACTAGATTGGTGGATACCGCCCCCCCCCCCCCCCCCCCCCCCCCCAAGGCGGATTCTGAACATACGGCCATGATTTAATAGGTGGAATGATGATGATAATGATAATGACGATGCTGATGATTACGATACATGGAAACGAAGAAATTGATGATGATGAGAGAGAGAGGGAGAGAGAGTATTCTATGGAAATTCAACATCTGATGGGTTTGAGAGAGAGAGAGAGAGAGAGAGAGAGAGAGAGAGAGAGAGAGAGAGAGAGAGAGAGAGATCACGGGGCCAAAGCACTCTGTATGTTGATGCCCATTTCTTCCCCACAATCCATTGACTTGGCTCTCTCCCCGCGCAATCATCATAGCATAGCAGAAACAAGACTAGGACATTAACACAAACTCACCAGCATGCATTTATACATGTATATCAACCCAATGATATGCAATAGCTAAGATATTCAGCGCAAAAGTAGAAAATTATTCCGAGATCCAATTTTTTCCTCCACTTTTCCCCCATAACGGTTGCTAATAAAGGAACAGTTCAAGGCGGGGCAGGCAGCTTAGAGTATCCACACTATTACTGCGAGTGCCATACTCGGCCGCGGTCGGCTGTGTGATTCGCCCCGGTGCTAAACCAAGTTTAAACCTAATTTACTCGGACAAATATAGTGAGAAATTGGCAACGCTGCGAGATGAGAGCCTAATAGGCTTTCTAAAGATGAGAATCGCTTAACCGAGTTAAACCCTGATAGCTAACTTCAGAACAAATTAGTCGCTTTCTCTATTATTGGGTTAGGAAAGAGGCGCTGAAATGCAGGTGCATTCTCGACACCGCACTAAGTCTAAGAACACTAGAGGATTATAAAGAACGCTAACGCAACGGCTGGGGGAACGTCATATGAACACTAACGAAACGGCTGAGGAAACGTCACATGAACACTCACGAAACGGCTGAGGGAACATCATATGCTCAAGTGTTTAAGCGTTCAAGCCGAAATGCAAGTGTATTCTCGACAACGCACTAAGGCTAAGAACACTGGGGGATTATAAAGAACGCTAACGCAACGGCTGGGGGAACGTCATATGAACACTAACGGAACGTCTGAGGGAACGTCATATGTTTACGTGTTTAAGCGTTCAAGCCGAAATGCAAGTGAATTCTCGACACCGCACTAGGGCTAAGAACACTTATCATCATCATCATCATCATCATACTACTACTACTGTTAATAACTCTCGTCATCATCATCATTATCACCAATACCAGCATCATCGTCAGCATCATCATTTGAGCGGTTATCATATTCCCCCTAACAATCAAATAAATTGTCGACATCATCATCGTCATCATCCTCAATATTGCACATGCCATCACAAATATCATCATCATTAAAATCATCATCACCACAATCGTCCTCATCATCATCTTCATCATCCTCTTCCTCAACATCATCACCATCATCATCATCATCATATTTTCGTCCTTCTCTCCGGATGTTAATTCCTATTTTCAATATTCATGCTTTTTCAATGCATGGGATAGGATACCATTAATGACGTCACCAAACCGACAGACGAAAAGTGTCCTGCGCAAATATCACATTCATTCTCCGTCTGCACGAAGCGCTGTAGTTGTACACATGCAAGGGTACGAACAGAGGCAGAAGTGTTTAACTGGCCCAGGTCCCATGCTGAAATATCGTTAGAGAGAGAGTGTGTGTGTGTATAAACAGTAGGGTACTACCCACAAGACGCCATTTTCCGCATAGCTACCCCCTTTCTTCGTTTACCCTATAAATGTCGTGTCATCCCCGGGTTTCCAACTACTTAAGGGTTTAGAGACCGCAGAATGAGCCCATTTGGTTTGGTTGAGTTTAGGCTCACCTAGACAATTGCATCTATATTATAACCGTTTTTAAACACTGTTGCTGCTTAAGCTTCAATCAAAGGGTTAAAGGTAAGGTCTGATAATAAAACATTAAATAGTTCAAATGTTGCATGGCTGAAAATTCAGCTTCAAATTGTAAAAATGCAAAATGAAATAAATGATTTAAATAGCGATCTTTGTCGAAAAAATATTTCCTATTATTTAAATATTTCAATTTTGCATGGTTGAAAATTCAATTTAAAACTGCAAAAATGAAAAATAAAATAAATGATTAAGATATCGATCTTTGTCGAGAAAATATTTTCTATTTTTCAAGTAATCCGGGGATTCGTATATCATGATTTGGTTTAGGGGGTATTATTTCAATCAACAGAATGTTTAGAATATAATACTAGTAACACTGGATAAAAACAAAATAGTCCCACTCAATACTATCAATAACAATAAAAAAGTACTCAAACGTTTTTAAAGCTGTAATGTATCTTGATATATTGGATTGTTTAAACACTTTACCATCTAGAATTGGTAAAATCCATTAAACTGATTGCACGAAATAGATAAAATGATAGGCACTATGGTGCACATAATAATTTTATGAACTATGTTTCAATACCTAAATAAATAGATTTTAAACCTCTCACTCCTTTGTCGGTCGTACCGTAACGCGTCTCAAATGACGTGACATGTACTTAATCTCTATTACAACCATCCGTATCACCTTGAATAATTCATTAAAGGTGTTTTCATTGTTAAGAGGTAAAGTGTTCGTAAACATTATGCGGTTTTTTCACCTTCATGCTATTTATACAGCGAATGGCGGACCGATCGAACAAACGAAGAGATAGGGCCTACAACACCCGTCTTTCAAAAGGGGGTTGTTGTTTTAAGCCCCCCGACCATCCCTTGGTAGTTTTGCACGTGCATTATTAATGGGGAATGTATCGCACGCTTAAAGCTAACTACTCCCTTTCAAAAACTGAAATGAAATGAAAATATTGACGGAGAATAGGGGATGTTCTGTTAGCAAATATAGGGGGTCCCGTAATGGAAGGCGGCTATATTACAGAGTACACAATTCTCTGTTCGCTCTCGTCTAACGTCTGTTCTCAAACCGATAGAAGTTTGCGGTCACGAAGTGGAATAGGGAGGGTGTGTGGGGTGCATGGTTTACACCAACCCCCACATGAGAATCACACTTACACCCACATCGGTTACCATGGTGATTTCACATTTTGCGGTTGTGTCGAGAAAATCGAAATCGAGGTTAAACTACTTTCATCTGGAGTGCTCACATAATTCCTGACAACTTTCATCATATTGAACCGAAAATATATTTAAAAAAAAAATATTTGAATAGGCATAGTCAGTCATAATAGCCAAAACAACTTTCAGTAGAAAGTGTATGAGTAGATTTAAAAGTAAGATAAAAACCGTCCTGAAATACCTTGATAAAATGCAGTATTCTGAAAAACCTTTGACCAAAATGGCGAGTTTCAATTCTGTACAAAAAGCCAGAAGTTAGTGGGCGTCCGATTTGCGACGGCGAGTTTCAATTTTGTACAAAAAAGCAGCAGTCAGAGGGCGACCGATTTACAACGGGGAGTTTTAATTTCGACCAAAAAAAGTCAACAGTCAGAGGGAGACCGATTTGCCACGGCGTTTCGGCGAGTTGCCGGATGACCCGCGGCAGTAGCACTGGCGCCGGCGGCTGGCCGGCTAGCTGGCGGAGGCCATGATGAGGATGATGCTAATGTTTCTGGGGTGGTATTAGGCAGTAGGAGAAGTAATGGAAAGAGAGATTGGCGGCTGCGAGGTGTCTGCTCCCACAGGTAGAAACAGTAGCCGGGTTTGTAATGGGAGGCACGTCCCGATAGATTGGAAAGTGAGACAGGCAACCTGCTCTGTATTGCACACGTCTCTCTCGCTCGGGACGAATGCCCCTACCCCAACAATTGATCAAGAGTATCGTCTAATGTCTTAAATCAAGACACTACGTTCCAATAAAACTTCGTTATTTTCCAAGGAGGTGCCAAATGCGTCCGAAATAAACACACGGGTTTAATTTACTTGGAAGTTAATAAACTTTCGTCCGCCATTGGTAGTCCCCGATCGCCGTGTGTTACGACCGATGACTTCTAAACTAGGTTGGGCTCCACCGCAAGGTCATCGCAGCGAGCAGAGGTCATCGCGGATCAGAATGAATTCGACCCCTTCTTACAACTAGCACTGTCTTTATCACCTCGAATCAACTCTTAATAACATTTTATATCGCAATGGGGTCGATCCGTCATCATTTGACCATTGGAATAGATCTTCTGGCTTATTTGGCGTTCTGTCATGCCTTTTTAAACGGTAGCTCCGATTTTGAGGGGTATGATATTTTTCTTAAGATGATAGATGTATGGTCAAGGTTTGAACTACCTTTACGGGTACTAAATCCCAATACAATTTTTCTTTTTTGTTTTGTATTTTATGATTTTGTATTTGCGAGGATATGGTCAATGAAATATGTAAACATACTTATATTGCTATCGACCAACTATACATTTTGAATAAATTTGGACATATCTTTCTCAAAATTTTCTCACAAGTTTTTATGCAGTCTAAATGAACCTATACATTCATAAAGGTATTTCGTCATGAATAGTAAAGTGCTATAAATGAATGGTGAAAATAGTATGAAAATCTCCATTGAAAATTAATGTACCTTATAAAAAATAATGGTATATATTTAAGCTGAGGGAATATCAATTTTTTGCATTGATATACTTCTCAAAGGTTTCATTTAGCATTACTATTACATACTTGGAACCCCCCCCCCCCCCCCCTCGAAAACGGTCTGGAAGTTTATAGTATTTTTGAAAAATCAACTTTTGACTAAACAATAATTTGCAAAGTACCTTTCTTGTGAGTTTCTGAGGTACTTTTCTCGGTCAAATATCTCAATATGCTTATTTTAAATGCCTTTTGTTTTTATTTTCCTGTATTCATAAAGATTCTTTCTGCAGAATTATACATCGACCACAGTGATTCTACCATTTATGGCGCTCTAGACATTTGAGGGTTAACCCAAAGGTCACGCCTTATTGCTTCCGGGTCACAAAGGTCAGCGCGGCCAATGTGTAAATGAAAAGAGCAATGATTAGGACAAAACACGGCGATAGAGATGCTTAAGGGGTATTTTCATGAGGGCAAAAATGACACTTTGGAGCGCCCATTTCCGTGTCGGAGTGGCCCTTTCCTATATGAACAGGCAGTGTAAAAGCTTGGCTGAGGGGTTAGAGAGGTCGTTACTCTTTGCCATACGCTCTCACTCTACCTACTTGCACCGTAATTCCAGCATTTACCCATTTTTACTGCCGCTTGGCCATAATCGTACACTTATAAAGGCTATGGCCCTTTTTCCACAGGTTCCCCTCATCAATTCTCTGATTTAGCAGCCCTCAAGGCCGGGTGTCTCTCCCTTTACGGGCGCGTAGATGTGTTTTTCATGCCTGGGAAATACCTATCGTGACACGTTAAGCCCTAACGAGAGAAAACTGCATCATTTGGATGATAAACGACAGACGACCTCCCTTAACGTCGACTTAATACTCTCAATATGGAGCTAATATTCCTACAAATCCCCCTCGTCTTTACAACCTCTTACCTGCCGGGTGCCAGGTGGGGTGGGGGTACGTCACGTGACCGGCGCGCGGCCCAGACATGGGTAAAATTGCCCCATTTTTTCGCCTACCGTTGACAGTGTAAAAAGACTAATTTTACTAAGTCCACATGTATTAGAAATAGGAGTGTCTAACCTCTCATAAATAGATGTGAAAATGTTAAACCTGGCCGGAAAGATTTGGAACCCTTTCATCTTTGATACGTGGATATTTATATATATATATATATGTATATATATATATATATATATATATATATATATATATATATATATATATATATATATATATATATATATATATATATATATATATATATATATATATATATAGATATATATAGATATATATAGATATATATAGATATAGATATATATCACCTCGACATTTGCTCACATTGTGACAATGGTGGTATGGTAATGATGATGACGATCATGGTGATAAAGATGATGATGATAACGATGATGATGCAGTTGACGATGATGAAGATGATTATGGTGATGATGATGCTGTTGACGATGATGATTATGATGATGATGAGGATGAAGATGATGAAGGTAGTTACAATGACGGCAACAATGCGAAAAGAAAGAAAAAAACTCAAAACTTCGCTACAGACTTGATTAATACAGGTACGGTCTTTTTCTATAGCTTCCCACAGAACCCTGGGTGACACA
>CAWWDR010000038.1:0-17493 GCA_963942565.1 Maea johnstoni
ATATATATATATATGTATATATATATAAATCAAATATCTTTAAACTTAAAATCAAAAAAACTAACGCAATCTACAAAGGTAAAAAGGAGACCAGTTTGAATAGTATAAAAAATATTTGATATTCCATTTGATATTTGGTAGACACACTTGTGAGATAGGAAGGGAAGGAATTAGGAACAGGAGACAGGGGAAAGGTATGCATGTTTATTCTGAATAGACATAAATAAAGTGCATTAAATACAAAGTCGATGGCGTATTTTACATGGTGACGTACATAATAAATATATAACTAACAGTAACTAAGTAACTTTATAAAGTGTAGAAAATTGTAAGAATTTTCAGAGAACAATTTTGATATGACTCTAGGAAGAGCCGCGCATATTCAATTTTCAATAAAAAATTGCAAGCTGAATTGATAAAATTTAAATTCATAAAAAAAATTGTAACCGAAAATGATGAAATAATTCAAGGTCTTTGCCGAAGCGGCTGAATTTTGTTAAACATTTTTTAAATACTCTATCATATAGGAGTTTAACATACACCGGTAAGGTAAACCATAGGGAAAGGAAGAGTACATTTAAAAGGTACATGTATTGCGTAGTACATGAACGATACATGTAGCTACCAAAATATAGGTGAACATTTGTCTGGAGCCCCTTAGTGTAATTGATCATAATTTGCGAAATTACAAACGTTTTTATCATATATTTCCCACCTCACAACTTTCACATTTAATTTCAGTTTGACATACATTTCTTTTTGGCGTGTATGGTAAATGTATTGGGTATAAACGAGTTGTCAAACCACCTTCATAGAACATTTACATCTGAAAACTGTTAGCTAAGATTTGAAAATAGTTTAATCGATAAGGCCCTGCATATATTAAAATCAACTGTTTTGAATACAGGAACCAAATGAAATATTGTATTTCAACAACCCTATTGATTCCAAACGTTTTCTTAATAGCTATACACTTGCATGGCGAATGCTTTAACAAGAATGGTTGGCACGCTTTACCGCAGTGGTGACATATTTACAAGCCAATTGAAAGTCAACTCAATGCATCGTATGAGGAGTTGACATTGCAATCCGAGCAAGACGCGTGAATAAACAAAGGTTAATGGTACAAAAACATCTGAAATTACCAACATCCGAATGGGAGCCTTCTAGGAACATCCAACAAATTATCTACAGAGATTAAACCCAGAAGTACAGTGAAGACATTTAATTCCTGCACAAATTGACCGGACGCCTATCAGCGACTGGTTGTCCAATGATAACATATCGGAATTAATAAGCCAGGCATATTAAGGACCCACGTAGCTGCGTATCGGAGCTACGTTCAGCTGTGACGTCAGTGGCCTGTGGTCGCATCCATGCGAATGGGCATACGGTCATGTATTATGTCCGGTCTGCCCACGCATTTAGTGCAGGAATTAAAAGCCGGTACTGTAGATGTTGTAATTGCGGATGTGGGTTACATGGAGACAAAGGTTCTCGCCGTCTTGGGAAGGAGCGGACAATATTCACTGTTGACCATCTCGGCATTGGAGAGCGTAAGAAAGAAAGACAAATGTTCTTGGTATTATTAGTAGCACGTAGAAAGGTTTCATAAAGTACGGTATTGGCATGATGCTTATCGGTATATAAGGTGTCGCGATACGTTGGCTTCCGTATTGAGTGAGGTATCGGTGGAGAGAGGTTCACAGTCTGGGTACAGAGAGAGATAGAGAGAGCAGCAGGGGTTAAGACCCTGGACAATGGTACAGACAGTAAGTGTTCCCAACAGCATATAGGGGGCGCTGCCATCAGCACATTGTGACCTCATATCAAAGCAGACGACGGTAAGATAGAGCAGGTGTTGGTGTTGGTTTTGGTGGAGGGTAAATGTATGACGCCATTGGTTCTGGAGGGTGTGTTTTGGTGACGTCATAAGTTCTGGAGGGCGTGTTTTGGTGACGTCATTAGTTCTGGAGGGCGTGTTTTGGTGACGTCATTGGTTCTGGAGGGTGTGTTTTGGTGACGTTACCAGTTCTGTATATGCCTCTGCTTACCCAAGGACATACCTGATTGGCTGGCTCCCGTGTTGGTTCCCATCTGCAGGTTAATGTAGGCCTGGCTCTCCTGTGTCATGGAGCCCGCGGGGACGTCCCCGGCGTGCCTCTGCCCGCCGTAGACGATACCGCTCTGGCTCGCGCCTCGGTTTGAACCAGCCTGGAGACCGATAATGGATTGACTGTCGGCGGCCATTTTGTCCACTTTCAGATCGGACACGTGCCTTACCCCTCCCATGGACATACCGGTCTGCGATGCTCCGCGATTGCTGCCCGCCTGCAGACCGATCACGCACTCACTGTCCTGTGACATTCTCAGATTCTTCAGATCGGCAACATGGCGCTGACCGCCCATGCACATACCGCTCTGCGAAGCGCCCCTATTGGAGCCGGCCTGAAGACCGATGATCGACTGACCCTCCTTGCTCATCTCTATATTCGACGCGTGGCGCACGCCACCTATATTCATACCCCGCTGAGAGGCACCCTTGTTGCTGCCGGCCTGGAGACCGATGACGGAGTGGCTATCCTTGGACATCTCCATTGATTTGATGTCGCCGACATGGCGCACGCCGCCCATGGACATTCCGGATTGTGACGCCCCCTTGTTGGAGCCGGCCTGGAGACCGATGATAGCGTTGCCTGCTTTCAGCTGGTCCTCCGTGAATGTTACATAGTGTTTCTCTGTGGGCCTGGGTCCGCACACTGGGCCATTGAATCCATGCCTCTGGCACTGCAAACACAAAACACATACTGTGTGTTAAAGGGATAGTAAACACAATAAGTAGTATCTACCCTCTTGGAAGTGCCTGTTTCGAGCTTTGAAAAAAATCAACATTTGTTGCTGCAACCATTATAGAATTTGAGATATTTACTGTTGAATAAAACGAAGTTAACCCTCATGCTGCTGGTGGCTAATTTCGCCAATACAAAATGATGCAAAAAAGTTGAAAGATGACTGAAACCCTGGCATGTGGGTACTCATCTGAGGGTATTCAGTGAGAGCTAGCTAATGAATACCAACATGACAGGGGTTAGACAGTTTTCAAAAACCTTTGCATCCTTGTGCTTTGGACGAAAGTAGCCTCAGCATTGGAAGGTTTGAAGGGATAGTAAACCCAAGAAATATTATATATCCTCTTGGAAGAGTCTGTTTCAAGCTTAAAAATGAACCATCATTTGCTGCTATAATCATTATAGAATTGAAGATATTTAGTGTTGAATATTCCAAATTTAAGCAATCTGCAATTTAAGCAATGTTGGCAGCTTATAGCGTCTTCCTGTGACATATATATATATATATATATATATATATATATATATATATATATATATATATATATATATATATATATATATATATATATATATATATATATATATATATATGTATATACACACACATATATATATATATATATATATATATATATATATATATATATATATATATATGTATATATTCATATATATATATATACATATATATATATGTATATTTTATAACCATGTTATAGTCAATAAATACTTATACTTATTATTATATATATATATATATATATATATATATATATATATATATATATATATATATATATATATATATATATATATATATATATATATATATATATATATATATATATATATATATATATATATATATATATATATATATATATATATATATATATAGTGTTCTATTTGCAGCAGACTTACCTCGCTACCTAACTGGAGTATGCAGTTGAGGACCTGCGCCATGTTCCTCCCTTCGTACAGATCCACTGTCTGGAACAGCCCTGTTTTATTCACACCGTAGGCTTCGCAGGCGTTTAGAAAAAATTGTGATGTTTTCCATCTACAAGAATAATAATAATAATAATAATAATGATAATAATAATAATAATAATGACAATAATAATAATAATAATAATAATAATAAGTATAATAATAATTATAATAATAATGATAATGATAATAATGATAATAATAATAATATAATGCTAATGATAATTATGTATGATAATAATAATAATAATAATAATAATAATAATAATAATAATTATGATAATAATAATAATAGCAATAATAATAATAATAAAAGTAATAATGATACTGATGATAATAACAATGATAACAATAATAATGATAATAATAATAATAACAATAATAATAATAATGATACTAATACTAATAGTAATGAGGGTGATGATAATATTAATATCAATAGTAATGATAATACTGATGATACTAATAATAAAAATACTCCTACTACTAATAATAATGATAATAAATATATAACAATATTGATATGATAATACTTATAATGATAATGATGATTATGGTATTTTTAAGAACTATTTTATTAATTTATTGCTTTTTAAAGCGTTTTATTCTGGAAATTAACCCATGTATTTGTCGAAGTTACAAAGTGTCAATCCATAATGTAATAAACCATTGTTTTGAAAGTAAATGAATGATTCTATCTACAACATATATAGATTTTCTTACTTGTTTAAAGCAAGTTGTTGGTTGTTGATTTTGATCTTAATCCTGTTACACGCAGCCGGCCTGTTGGGCGTGCCTTGGTATACAGCTTGTACCAACCTAGCAAAAGAGTAAATACAGAAAACTCAAATATAGGCGAACATTCACTACATAGAATATGCACGAAAATGAATTATTTTGATCAATGCCTCTATATTTCCTAATTACCTGAATTATAATCTGGACACTTAATCGAAAAAACAAAGCCTAGTTGTGAACCATTTAAAAATTGCCAAATTGTAACGAGTATCCTGTTTTAAAATTGTGAAGACAACAGCCTGTAGTGATTATATTGCAACCCTTTAAACTAGATTCGACAATTGGATTTTTATTGCTTCTTCATTTCGTGATGTTGTTATTCAAGCTTAGTTCTTATATATACCGTGTATATACATGGGTATAGTTATAGTCATTGATTAAAATTGAATTTCGCCTACGCTTTTGTCCAAAATAAGCTTCTTTTCAAACATTTTTCAACTTGTTCAAATAGAAATAGAAAAATGAAAGTGCCTAATCATTCGTTCATAGTAATGATACAATGACACAATTAACCTTTAATTTATCCTCTTGCCAATGTCAATTACATTATACAAAACTGTTGTCATTGCCGAAAAAAACGTTCGAATCACACGCTAGGCATTTCAAGGATCAGTTTTTTTGTCATCTAGATTCTTACTTGCAAAGTACGACACCATCCCTTAGCTGTCTCTCGACCTCGCGCATGCCCGGTGTGAGCTGGGCCCCCGTCAGCTGTGCGATCCACGTCAGACATTCCTCTCATTTTCAGCGTTATATTTTGATGAGATCTAGAAAACAAAAAGACGGCATTTTACGATGACGTCATCAATTTCTGTTGTCCTGTCCTGCGCATGCGCATACCTTATGAGCGCATGGCCAGACATCCAACAGGTAACAGTTTGAACTGTTTTAGTTTTAAAGAAATTCAGCTTCTACATTCAAAAGTTCAAGACATGCCAATTGAAATGCAAAACAATGATTTAAACCAACCTGTCATATTTTGTTGGTTTGAAAAGTTTAGTCATTGTTTTAAAGGTGTCTGAAACCTTACCTGACTATATAGCATATACATATTTATGCATGTATGTAGATCATATACACATACATATACAATCATATATTTGTATGTAAGTATAGTACATACATATATATATATATATATATATATATATATATATATATATATATATATATATATATTTATATATATAATTTATATATATATATATATATATATATATATATATGTATATGAATATATATATATATATATATATATATATATATATATATATATATATATATCAAATCAAACGTATTAAAATCGAGTTATTAAGGGATTCATGTCTGTAACGAATCTAAAATGCACATGAACAGGATGGGTATCTAAGATGCGAAGAACGTAGTACTTAATGTAAACATCATTCGATAAACGAACGTAAAACTGATACAAGCTTACAACTTTATGTAGCAGTGAACATCGAGAAGTTCTGAAAAATGTATTTATTTCACATATAAACACACAAACATCACACAATACATGTACATGGAGAACAGGACAGACACTGACGCAACCTTCAACATCTCCAAAAAACATTCTGGAAACAAATAGAAACTTATTGTTAGTTTTATGTCTTAAAACCGTTCTTTTCAAACATTCAACTCGTAGAGGAAAAAAACCTTCTGTTAAAAAGCTAAGTTTGAAAAGCAGAGTTATTGTAAATTCTCCTGTTGGAAATAAGGTGTAGGATATATTTATCATGAGAGTATGGTTGGTCTGGGCATCAGTGACGAGATTTACAGATCACGCGAGAGTTTGGACGGGACAAGGACGACACGTGGGTAGGCCACTCCGAACACGTGATTGGCAACATGATTGGGAATAGTTTGCAAAGGAAATCAAACGAAGTAACCATGATTTTATTCAAAAGGGAAGGGTACGTGTTTGCATATAGGGCGCTATGTGGAATGCAAAGCAAAATGTAGGAGCGGAAAGGTCCCTTACGATGACGACAAAATGGCGGATCATGCCATGTCAGGTTGCGAGGAGGACGTTCCAGGGAGCATGCGCATGATATCAAGCTGGATTGGTAAAAGCAAGGGTTTGCAACAGATTGCAACAATATTTGCAACAGATGTGCCAATGGGGGTGGAGTAGCCACAGTTAGATTAGGACGACATATGGTGTGTCACGAAGAAATGAATATCGTCAGCTTCTATTCATTCCGCCTACCTGCCGGCAATAAAAGTTAATTCTTCTGACTCAAATAATAATCAGTGTACTTTATTTACTATAATTCATCTCCTTGGTTGCAATTTTTGACGATAGACTTGTCTTGCGTTGGTGATTGACGCTTGTTGCCAGGGACAAGTCTTTCTCAATTGCTTGTTGCCATGACACCCAATCCGGACCTGTAGAATTTGAGAAAGACGGAATGACACATTGACGCGGGAAACCGTGGCAGCAAGATCATGCTATGAGATTGAGATTTCGATGTGTTGAATACAGCAGGAGATAGATGGAGAGAATGATGGAGAATTGTCGCACCCTGGGACAAAGAGGAAGTCGTATATATAGGCAAACACAACACCCGGGACAAGCCAAGATGGTGGACCGGAGCATGTGCGAATCACGTGACCCGAAAGTGGTTGACATATTAATAAAGAGAGAGGAAGTGCGCACGCGCACACGTCGGGTTCACATTAGCACAGGGATCACAAAGTAGGTACCACGTTGCGATTTAGTGCACAACAACAAGAATACGCATGCGTATACCTTTCTGATTGCGTTGACGAATCCCGGAGGCGCACTAGCAATAAGTTCCTTGGCTCTTTGTATCTAGTAAAAAGGACAGCAAAGTGCACTTAGGAGGTTTAGATATCTCGATGGACTATTTAGTGTCTTCTCGGCTTGGCTTTGCAATTCCAACACAAACGCAGTGGTTGGTTAATATCTTATTTAATTAGAACATTAGATTCAACAATATTTCTGAATTTTGCAAAAATTAGTTTTTTGTTTTATTTCGAATTACTGGATTAGAGTGAATTATAAGTTATGCAAACTTTTAAAATCTGTTTCAATTTCAAAATATTGGATTGGAGAAAGTTACAAGGAACAATCTATCTGTTGTTGGATTAGAATATTTTACAGTCGTATTGTGTTTGAAAAGAATAAAATCATATCATTACTTACTAAAATAAAGTTATTCGAATGTTTTAATCATTCTGCTTTTGATTGAAAATAATTGAAAAGCCAGGCCTTTTTTCAGACATTTTGCATGGTATGGTATGAGACCCTAAAGTTTAACTGGGGTGTCAAGTTTAGTGTCCACCATCTTGGCTATAGAGCCCGTATGTGACACCTATTGTTCGAAAATTCCACATCAAACCAGTGTCACATTTCATTGTTATACCTACTTAAAATGCTGTCAGATGATTAAGCGTGTTATCTTGAATGGCCTCTGTTGAGAAAATATATAAAATGTCTTGTAATAAATGGTATGGCATGAGTGCTTGATTTGCAGAGCTTGTGGATGATAACAATGAAACAAACACTGCATTTAACCCATTAATACTTAAAAGGTCGTCTGGATCTACAATATCTTTGACACTTCCTTCGAAATTGGGAATGATTTTACCAAATATTTGAAGGAGATTTGTTGGTAATGTTCCGAATAGCATTTCTCCTTGAAATATTTCTCCAACTATGCTTTTGCCTGCAAGATTTCATCCAAATTGTCAGGCTGCTTTGGGCCGCTGCGAGCATTAATGGGTTAAAATACAACTTAGCTGTTTACATTGCTCTAGCAACAGAATAGTTGCTTAAATGAATATATTTAGGATGGAAATATCATAAAAAACCTACTTTTATTTCTATCAGTTTTTCATATAACGTTTTCTTTTATTTCTATTTACTTTAACTGAACAGAAGTATATAAATAGTAAAAAATGTTTGTAAATCAAAATGAAAATACTACACAACGACAGATAATGGCATCATACATTAACCTATCACTATAATAGAAACTATGTGGATGATGAAGATCCTTGTTTAACCCTTATGCTGCTGATGGCTGATTTGGCCATTACAAAATGATGCAAAAATACAGAAAATGACTGGAACGCAGGCATATGGGTACTCATTTGAGAGTACTCAGCGTAAGCTTTCCAATGAATACCAACAGGACGGGGTTTAGATGGCTTTCAAAAGTCGTTGCATGCTTGTGTTTTTGACAAAAGTAGCCTCAGCATCGGAAGGTTTAAGTGACTCGTGTGAAGTAGGGGAGAAGTAACAGTATGTTCTTGTACTGAACAGACAGCATTCATGGCAGGCTATACTTATACATAGCCAGTCTTCAATATAGCTTGACCAGAATAGCAGGAGTCTAAGTATACTTTGTTAGCGTGCTTTGACAGAGTCCGCTGGACTACATAGACTGGTAACCCCCCCTACTTCTGCTGTACCTGTGTGTCCCTGATGAGAGGGATTCAGTCTGTAGGATATTGGGGTCATTGGGACCACATAGACTGGCGGCAAGCACTCCTGCTTCTTCTGTACCTTTGTGTATTCTGCCTGTAGGATATTAGGACCATCTTTACCACATAGACTGACAGGCCCTCCTACCTTTGCTGTACCAATGTGTCCGGGATAACAGGGGCCCATCATGTAGGATAGTGGGGTCCTCTTGAAACATAGACTGATTTCACCCTCCCTTTACTGTACCAAGGTGTCCATATTAAGGGTGACAGAGTCCCTTGGTAGCCCTTACCCTTCAATGTACTGAGGTGTCCACAGTGTAGAATACAGTCAGAAAGTTGACATACCCTGGACCACTTAGACTGGGAGTCCACTCCCATCTTTGTAACGAGATGTCTAGTATAGGATGGAATTAGCCAGTAGGCTGATAGGGTCCTATCATAGACCTGGACTCCTCTGAGCTTAGATGAAACTCCTGCCCATTGCCTAGTGGTTACTGATGCCTGGCTCCTAAGTCTCAGGTTCGAGTCTTTGCTGGGTCTTCTGGCATTTTATCACTTGGTGGGAGAATGTAGCTCAAAGTTACTTCAAAAGGTTCCATTAACTACCTGGGATAAAACCAATCAAATCTCAGAAATGATGAAATGAATTTTATGATTTATTATGCAAATGGGATGTCAACTACTATGACAGAATCTGGTTAAGCACATTAATTTCTCTGTTATTGTACCATTTTCAAGTGGAGGTGGCAACAGGCTTCCTGGCAAATTGGTCATAGCACAAGCGGGTTGCCATATGAAGTTTCCCCTGTCCATTGAAATATCAAACCATGACACAAACCCCTGTATTCATCACGTCAATTGGAGCATCAAAACGGTGGCTTGAACTATCAATAGGATGTCAACTTCCTGCTATGATAAATATATGAATGAGGGTTTAAAGGCACATCGGCACACAAAGGCCAATTAGTGTCATACAGTATTATCAAAAAGTGGTCCTTTGTCCTTGTTGAATACCAACGACAAAGCATGCTATAAGTGGGAAACTATCTCATGTCTTTGCCACTAATTATCTACCATAGGAATACAAAACAAAGAATATAAATCCCAGACACCCTTTTCTAGGTGCATGTATGACCTTGTAATCCACTGAAGTTACTTGGGGGTTCTATCCCTTTAACGTAAGCTGAAAGGTAAGTTTATTATAGAAATTGCATATTTACATTTTTCTCAAGAAAACAGAAAGTAAAGAAAATACTTTTCTCAAGAAAACAGAAACTAAAGAAAAGATAAGTCAAAGTAGCACTGTGAAGTAGCTGATAAAGTCTTCCTTCAGAAATATGCAGTTTAATGGGTGTTAGAATCTCTGAGTAACTGTTAATGATCTCCCTCTAACTGATTTATACTACAATTGCAATAAATTGGCTATATACAAGTTCCATCTCATTCCTTACTCTGTTTTATAATGGGTTAGGAGAGAAAGCAGCATAAAATACCATCTGTTTCAATAAACATTTGCATACTGCATCAGCTTTGATGTAGTTATGGAGACATTTTGTGTGCTTTCATTCTCCTAGGCTGTATACCTTCCACCATAAAACAGTGCCTGTTGATGCAATTACTACTAATCTCAGGAACAGCACAGCTACTTCCCATACCTTATCCATCCTAACATACATTTGGAGTATGTTGCTGTGAACAATTAGGCCTAAAAAATATTTTTTTTGTTTCCTGTAACGGTCCGAAACAAATAGGGTAGGTAGGTCGGAAATAAAATTCATTATTTTTTGGTCAAAAATGTGTGTTCTATGCATGTTTTACGTTGATTGGGAGTTTGGAGGGCGGAAAAAAAACTTTAGGGTAGGGACTTTTTGAATAAAAACTTGTTAGGGTAGGGTTACAGGAAACAAACAACTTTTTTAGGTCTTACACTCTACTGTGCTGACTCTAAAAGTTGGTCTGTAATTCACTTCTTAAAGCTGATCTCCAAGTTGCTCTCTTTGTCAAGAAAAAACCTCTTTCACTTTCACCTCAAAAAAATTCATTTGTCTGTGTGTCCCCCAAATGTGATTCACAGTTAATAACTTCCTGACACCTGATTGGTCAAAGGGTGCATAATGAACATGGTGCAGAACTTCTACTCCCATAATGCACCTGAAATAGTGTTGATGTTCACCACAACATGTGTGTCCTATATTCCATTTAGAAGATGCCACTGTGAGAATGATTAGCCTTGTACTGTTTGATTTATTAGACAAAGCACTCTGTAAATGCTAATCAGCACATTGCACGATATGCATGAGTACCAACTGTTTTCTAATGCAATGCACATGATTATCTAGAAAGCCAAATATGTTTTAAATAAGGAAATATTATTCACTATACCGAATACATGTGTTTACATGCAATTCATTATATATACATATATATATATATATATATATATATATATATATATTATATATATATATATATATATATATATATATATATATATATATATGTGTGTATATATATATATATATATATATATATATATATATAAAATCTATATATATATATATATATATATATATATATATATATATATATATATGTGTGTGTGTGTGTGTGTGTAATTGTTTAAAAAAGGATGATGTGCTATTTTTCGTAAAGAAGTCATGTTTAGCCAATATAGTTGCAATTAAATGTTAAACGATACAAACTATTTAAATGTGAAATCGTGAAAGTATTTGCCCCAATTGCATTTACTTAAATATGTGTGATACTATCGTTTAAATGTCAGTATTAAGACTAATAAGGGAAATGATATTGCTTGAAGCTTGTCTAGGCGTCAGGACGTTCACATCTCAGTATTTTTACGAGAAAAAAACATTACCCCCCCCCCCCCCCCCCCCCCCCTGTAATTCACATGCCGGAATGTTGATAATGAGGAACCGGATTCGTTTTCTGCCTTGCACGTGCTCCTCATTAAGGCACCAGGGTCTTGGGATGAGTAATACATTAGTCTGCTGAGGAATGCAGGTTTTTGTTGTGAGTACTCTGATGATATCCACGTGGACTCCTGGCGAACTCTCATCTCGACCCATATGGATAGGAGTTAACCCATTAATGCTTAAGTGTAACTATTGAAATTGTCGTCTGGATCTTTGATGTTTATGGCAATAACTTGGAAAATGAAAATGATTTTACAAAATATTTGAAGATGAGTTGTCACTAATGATCTGATGAACATTTCTCCTTGAAATATTTTCCTAAATATTCTTTTGAAAGAAAGAGTTCACCAAAGTTGTCTGGTTGCATTTGGCCGCTGTGAGCTTTAATGGGTTAGGAGCACTTTGTGATAGTACTTACACTTAGTTGCAATGGGATTTGGAATTTTATTTCTCGTCACTTCCTTTGCCATATTGCGGCCAAGCCATAACTAGCCAGTTGTAACTGGTGGAGAAAACCATCGCCTGACCCTAAGTCACTGGCAACTTTCTCACATGTCTTGGGTCGGTTTGAACCTGGACAGAGGTGAGCAGTCAGTGGCAACGCCTTAGACCACACGGTCATCAAGGCGGGTATGCGATGGGCATGCCATAATTGTTAAAAGTGTCTTCAACAAATTCACTTCTACAGTCTGTTTTACCGATTGTGACACATTTTAAGAATTCAGTTTCTTTTGAAACAACCTTGTACGCCCTTCTTATTGGCGGGGCCATCAGGCCGCGCCTACCTGGGAAGCTGTTTTGAGATGTACATGGGCAGACGTCACGTGCTCTAAATCCTGAGGCCGGACTGAATATAATTCTCTATTCTGATTGGTTATAATATTAATGTTGCCTTTGCCGCGGAAAATCGTGCCTTCCTTATTTTAATTTAGCATGAAGTTTTCAAATATATAAAATATTTTAAGTGGACATAAAGTATATTTTTCAGTATAGGAAGGAAAATTACTAAGAAAAAAAGTACTGTGTGTATAGACTAGCGCCAGTCTCACAATCACGTCACGGATTAGGGACTGGTATCGCCCACCATCTATTGTTGGCGTGAAGCGGCTTATAGGACTGCCACTAGTCTACTATGTGTATAGAATGAAATCAAGAGACTTCGTAACCAAACTGGTTTGTAACCAAACTGATGCGTACCCTAGTAGCTTCGCACCCAAGAGATCTAGTCATTTTAAATTATTTTCCTCTATAATGTTTATGTTCTTTATACATCCGGTTCCCTCACAAGTTCATAAATAAGTTAGCCTCGCCTTTTGACTATTGATGCTTTGCATCTACAACCGTTCTTGTAATCTATTAGTATTCATTGTTTTGTGAATACTTTTCATTGATTTATTGTTTTGTTATTGTTTTCTACAATAGAAAAGGTGGTCATTATCAATATCTTGGTCCTAACATTGGCAATTAATGAAAAACAATGTTAGAACACCAATGTAGTCCAGTACAACAAAGAAATTGACCAATCAGGTGCTAGTATCAGAGTGGAGCTGGTGATGATTGTTGATATGCACTGTTTGATTAAATTCAAAGCTTTTCAACTGTGCTCCATATCATGACTGAACATTGCTCTAAGAACTCTTAAATTGCTTTACACAAAACCTGATAAACGACTGCAACAATCGCACAGGCTGTTTCATTAAAAAACCTCTGTCGAAAATAATGTCAGCCCCATGTGTTATTAGCTTGATTCTGAAACTGTTCCAGAATTTCTGTAATGAGCATTTTTGGGACCATGCCTTCTGGTGAAGCTTCGGAGCCATACCGCTCTGCGTAATGTACCGTAAGAGAACTTCTTGATTCTTGATAACACACTTTTGCCATGACCTAGGGGTCAATTGGCGAACAGTATGAGCACATTATCTGAGGATGAAACAAATGTTACTCTATACGCTAGTCTAGACATTAGGAGTATAGAAAGCAAGGTCGGGGTACCCTTCTGCTCTATATATAGTTGAATTTCCTCAGGCGTACACATATATTCCAAGGTCGATATGAATTTTTATATATCTGATATGCTGTCTGCAAAAAACCCTTGAAGCGAACTTCATATTTCTGGATTAACCAAAAATGACCCCTGGTCGGTCCATTATGACGTATGTGACGTCACTATATTACGGACGGCGTTTTCAAATAGCGCAAAACCGCAAACATGAAATATACATTTTGTTTACAAATATCAGACATTGCTCATCCTCTCTGCAGAAGATTTCTCAGAGTTGAGATAAAAAGAGGTTAACATCTCGTTGCTGCGAGACTATAGTGACGAGACTACAGTGAGCGGGATCAGTCTGTCAGATTGACCAGATGGTTGTGCCGAGTATAGAGTTACGCACAGTCGTGTTACCAAATATAGATGCCCTCCTGCCACCTTAGGATCAGCTGGCGTGTGCCTGTGATCCGGCCACGAGTGATCCGAGGGTAGGCGATAACACTTCCCATCACGGGGAAGTAAACACATGCGTGTGGCTGTGATCTGGCCATGAGTGATGCAAGGGTAGGCGATAACACTTCCCATCACCGGGAAGTAAACACAGCCGTGTGGCAGTGGTCATGCCACGACACTTAACTCAGAGTAGGCGATAACACTTCCCATCACCAGGAAGTAAACACAGGCGTGTGGCAGTCATCCGACCACGACGCTCATCCAGGGTAGGCGATAACACTTCCCATCACCAGGAAGTAAACGGGTGCAAACGTTACCCAGAGCAACTCCAAGAAAGTTAAAGGACAATTACTAAATGAATGAAACACACTTTCTTAGGGTATTCTCTACGTAAACCCTACTTCCCATTAAGTTCCCACAACGATACTAACAACTGTGAAGTAATAACTTATTCAGGATAATAGCGTTAACAGGTGCGTTAAAATGCCATACCATTTCATTGGCACTGATACCGGAACCGTACCTTTTCTTTCTTATGGGGTATTCATCCCTATCAGGGAGGTCAAGTTAGTTAGCAGTTAATTCGCTAGGCGGCGTAGGAAGTCACTGTCTGAGTCGACGACATTACATTGACAGTACTACATGTACATGTACACAAGGCATGGTCAACCCAGATGGGAGGGTCACTTCTCAGTGATTAGCTACCTAGTTTAGCGTGTAATGCACCCATGCTGGGCACTGCTGTTCCTAGGGTACTGGTATTGGTAGGGGTCAGGCTGCTGACCCATCTTATGAAGAGCCCTGTGTGGTGTTGGTCCTTACGAACTGCATTTTAGCAAATTCAGGCCATAGTACGCTTGTAGCTTGTATAGTACGCTTGTATATATATATATATATATATATATATATATATATATATATATATATATATATATATATATATATATATATATATATATATATATATATATATATATATATATATTATATATATATATCATATATATATATCTATATATATACATAAATATATATATCTATATCTATATCTATCTATATATATATATATATATATATATATATATATATATATATATATATATATATATATATATATATATATATATATATATATATATATATATATATATATATATCGGCCTATTTTGTGCTGCATTTCTCCATGTGACCTTACCAGGTTTTCTTTATCATGGATTTCCTCTAAAATGTTTCTAGTCTACCAAGCCTTTCAACTACTAACAGCTTCGCTGATGACCTTCAAAACTAGAAAGATTGGTCTGGACAGAAGGCATTCATATCCCAAGGAGAGACATTATCTCCCGGGACGAGGAAAGGACTAGCCTAGTCCCCAAGCTGAGTTAGGTATAATGCCACCAGTGCTACAGTATCGACATTTAATTCCTGCACCAGTCGACCAGACGTCTCCCATTACCCGGTTGTGCAAACACCAATTGGTAATATGTCACAATCGGACGTGCGGCCATGTATCATGCACGGGCTGCCCATGCATTTAGTGCAGGAGTTAACCCTTGGAATGCTGAGTCTACTTTTTGTCCTAGGCACAATATCGTAAAAATATTTGGCAATCATCTAAATCATATCATGTTGGTATTCATTTGGAAGCCCTCGCTGAGTACTATCATATGAGTACACATTTGCCAGGGTTTCCGTTTTTTTACATCTTTCTGTTTAGGCCACATTAGTTACCAGCAGCATAAGGGTTAAAAAGCCGACAATGTATAATGCCCCTACCAAGTGCTATACAGGTGAACTTCGATATGACAGACTCAATGGGACCAGGAAAATTGGTCCGTCATATGCAAAATCCGGCATATACATATGACGAATACTTGATATGCATCGGACTGGGACCAAGCATATCGTCCGTCATATGCAAAAATCCGTCGTACAGTGGTCCGTCATATCCAAGTTCACCTGTATAATACTGAGTGTTAAATAGGTTTGATGTCTCTCTCAACTTATAGATTTTCAGTTTGAAACTTAACAAAACACCTTGAGGATTAATACAGAACTAAACCTGGACTGAAATCAACTCAGGTCAGATCTGTGAGACTAGGGAAAGAGCCAGTTAACACAGACTTGTAGCAAGTCTAGAAAAGGCCAAGTCTTGGCACGTTGACAACAAACCACGTTGAAGGAGTCATGTTTTCTACTTAGCACGAATCCTAGACACCACTACAACATTAACCTTTTGCTAAGTTGCCTGCGCAGTTTGAAGTAACTCTGACTTGTTAAACAAGTCTGTTTATACTTGAAGAAATAATTGATGTTTTAACTTTTTGCACAGCTGGTCAACGCATAAAAAAATGAACGCCTCGGTTCTTTTTAAAAGATTTGATGACATTAACGCGTTTCCTATTTTATCGTTTATTTTGAGTCGATTATAAGGTTAGTTTATGTTCGCACGTTATTTAATGTCATTCGTTTTTATTGATGTATGAATTGTCGATTCTCTGTGACCTACTTTAGTGATGTATGATTGGTCGAACCTCTGTCCCTTGTTTTATGTGTGATTGGTCGATTCTCAAATGCCTACTTTGTTGATGTATGATTGGTCGGTTCTACTTGGCCTATTTTGTTGATGTATAATTGGTCGATTAGAACTCCGTGACCTATTCAACTGATGTATGATTGGTCGATTCTCCGTGACCTATTTTGTTGATGTATGATTGGTCAATTCTCCTTAACCTAGTGGTAGGCCGCAAGACTCGCATGTTAGAGATCTTGGTTTGAGTTCCAAACTCGTCCTCAGAAACGGGTTGCCATGGTTACGTCATCCTATGACGCTACTACCAATAATCACATATGGTGCCTCAGAAATTTAAAGACCTCTTGGGACATTTGTAAGGAGCAGGATATTCGTTCCTGGTGGCTGTCTGTTCGCACTATAACTTGGACTGTTGAGGCCACACAAACAAACACACTATTAGACTAATAGCGAAAGGTGCTGTTATATGAACACCTACTAGAAACTGGT
>CAWWDR010000040.1:0-10000 GCA_963942565.1 Maea johnstoni
ATATATATATATATATAATATATATATATATATATATATATATATATATATATATATATATATATATATATATATATATATATATATATATATATATATATATATATATATATATATATATATATATATATATATATATATATATATATATATATATATATATATATATATATATATATATATATATATATATATATATATATATATATATATATATATATATATATATATATATATATAATATATATATATATATATATATATATATATATATATATATATATATATATATATATATATATATATATATATATATATATATATATATATATATATATATATATATATATATATATATATATATATAATATATATATATATAATATATATATATATACATATATATATATATATATATATATATATATATATATATATATATATATATATATATATAAATATTCATATATGTATATATATATATATATATATATATATATATATATATATATATATATATATATATATATATATATATATGTGTGTGTGTGTGTGTGTGTGTGTGTGTGTTTGTGTGTGTGTAACTGTTCTGCATATTTCATGAATAAAATATCCTCGCATTCTTAAAATCCTGATTCCGTTATTAAGCACAACACATTTCAAATCTGAACCCTCAGCACTAAGTGTCGTATTTCATGAAATCACATAATGTCTAAGTTTGCCAGTACATTTCTACAGTTGTGTACATGCATGTGATGAGTGTACAACCTAATTCTAAAGAAGTACATTATTTAACTCAGCACTAGCTTTGCGATATTTTTATTGACCAAACCATAAAAGCTAAACATTTCTTATTCTAAAATTAAGTTTTATTGTCCACAGATAACATTCAAATATGATATACACCATGAATCACAAATAAACATAGAATAGTTAATACATGAGTGTCAGATATGGCAATACGGTAGATCTTACAGATCCTTGAACACTGTCACTACCCAGTCTACTTTCAGATGTTGATCAATTGCGCTACAGCATAATATATAGTATTGCTCCAGTTAACGTGATAGTCTAGTACACCAAGATTATCACCACTAGGTGGTGTCCTTGGCTGGTCCCTAAGAATGGATATCAAATCAAAAGATTACACATGAGCGGTGTTCACGCCCCCACGAACCTCGACCTAGCAACTTTTTATTGTGGTACGGTCAAGAGAACAAAGGGCGGGCCCCCTTGGGCCTTCCGTGTTAAATCAGTCACATACGACATGGCTGTCTGCTTTAACCATGCAGATTCATTCGGCCTAGACCATTTTGACCAAGATTTTCATCTCATTTTTGGCTGAAAGTGAATAACGATACAGTCTTCGAAGCCAGTATTTTAGGATATGACAGATATGAACCCCCTCTAGGTGCAAGGTCATGTCACAGGTACCTTGAATTCTGATAGGACAGATAGGTGTCAATCGCAAGTGTTGGAAGTTGGTTTTCATGTCCTTGGAGGTTTTATTGAGGTTGTGCAACCAAAAATCAGAGATCGCGAGTCGTAGAGAGATTTACGATATGCTTCGGCATTCTCTCCGCGACCAATTGACGACCGTGACGAACTCAGAGGAGTTGTGTAGGTTGTGCGTCACTCTTGCGTCACTCGTGAGATTGTCGCACCATCAACTTGAAACCACAATTCACTTGTTATCAGGAGTGACGCTCTCACAGCACTCGCCAGTCACTCTCAAGTCAGTTGTGTGAGTAACACCTGCTTTTGGTGCTGAACTTGCGACTGACTTGCGTTGGTTGTGCGAGTATCTCATGACCTATGAACAACCACCGATATAAACTGGTCGCGCGACCATTTGGAATGTGACCGCAACACAAAAGACCTGCCGTCAGACGCAACCGACTTGGTGGAGCTTCATTTGGTCGGGCCTTTAAGAAACTACTCCGATGATATATGAGGAATAAAAGTTTGTCATACAGTATTTACAGTATGTACAATTATCACCTGTTCTGCTGTAATTATCGGTGCTGTTGGGTCAATAGGTGTCATCTATTCGCCCATTTACTCTATGTAGAGTTAATATCGAACTTCTAAAGTTAATATTTCACGCCGTAATCGATATCCCAAGGTAGCCAGCAATGTGATGCATTTGACTTTTTACTAACCATGGCAGAGCAGGTGATAAGTTTGTTATAGCCTGTTTGAAAGTGCGACCCGATCTGCTACCCACCCTCCGTCATCAGTATACCACGAGGCGGAGCCTAGTGCGCTATGGATGACTTCGGGTGCATATCAGGCCGGACCGCACTTACAAACAGGGCGTAGCTAATAATCCATAAACACACCATGGCTACTCATAAACCTAGCTATGGATATCTGATTTATAATTGTCCCCCTTACTTTGTACTTTACTTAGTCTACAAACATTTTGTTTCTTAAACAACCTAACACAATCGCTACAGGGTTTAACCCTCAAGAAATGATATTTTTTTGTAATCAACCAAGCTTATAATTGGTTTCAATAATAGCGTCAATGCACAATCTCTTACAATTATCATCATTCTTGATATCGGTTCCTGATAGTAGTATTAATAAAATTATTTTATAATGTGAAAGCTTGAATTGAAAAATCAAGTGTACATATATTCTATAAGTAGATAATATAATATTTGATATGATATATACACAGTGTATTCTTTAAAGAAATATATTTAAGTCAAATGTAGTAACCTCAGAGTAAAGTGCATTTCCTCCAATATATAATAATAAGGATTCATCATCATTTAATGTTTAGTAACAACCTTAGTGTGAGTAACCATTGTTACATTTCATTATCCCATTGAAACATATACACATTACAGTCTTGGTTTTCTTTTTGGAATCTTGGTTCTCTCTCAGACATCGTATCTCTCACTCTCTCACTCTTGGCTATCTTTCTCGCCATCTCACTTCTGCCTAGTACATCTTAGAATAAATGTGCAAAGGGCATGACATAGTTCAGACAGGTGATGTTATTGCTTAATTCCACGTGCAATATCACAGTAATCAATAACATTATGATACAAAACAACACCTTGTGGATAATGCATTGCATTTTCAATTAAACCCACACTATCACAATCATCAAAAACATCACTAAGTAAACAACTCCTTGTTTATATTGTATCGCATACCTGACACAACACTAGATATCACAGTCATTAATTACACCACAAAGTAAAACAACGCCATAGTTGATATTGTATTGCATACCTAATTCTACCTGAGAATCACAGCCATTAATTACATCACAAGATTAAACCACCTTGTGTACGTACCCCATTTCTGATAGAGGTGGTACACAGCTCCTCTTTATTGAGTGCTAGTGGATGAGGCGGTAAAGAAAGTACAGCTAATAAAAGTCAAATTTAATAAACTGAAGATTTCTGACACTTGTAGTAAAGTAATCAGATTACATGATTATGCGATGATATGCAGTTAAATGATGCAACTATAGGTGCTAGTTTTTGCAGGTTAGATGATTTAGTGGCTTAGAATGATTTTTATATAGTTTATTGACTGTAGTTCACACTACAAAATATATCAACAAAGTAGGAACGTAGAGAAAATAGGTTATTTTAAACACAGTGAGAGGTTATAAAAAATATTCAAAAGTGAATACACATACATAATATAAATATGAATTAGTTTGGATGCGTCCATTAATCCAGTTTCGTAATCCAGTTATGTGATGACAGTCATGCACCAACACAAGCAACATCAGAGTACATAGCTCGCTTAACTCATGCCCTCTTTAGGCCCAAGGTTGAGATAGTACATCCATATGTTCCTTAATTTGTCAAATATCAGGTCTCCTTCAATATGCAGAGCCGGGTACTGCAGCAACAGGTGATTGACATCATCTATTGCCGCTGAATTGCATAGTGAGCACTGCCTAGCAGTCCTGTTCAGCCCTTTAAGCCTGGCATCGTCACTCCTTAATAAACTTGGATGGGAAATTAACCTAGCATTTTTTCACATTGTGCAATCCTCGCTGGGTGTCCCCACCAAGGTATGTATCTGGGGCTAGTACCTACTATTACGAGAATTTCTAATTCTTATGCAACCTTATTTCAGTGCGCTAAAACATGTCCTCAAGGGACCATGCCCTACCCCACATCGACTTTTTCCATAAGGCCTTACTGTAAATGTGCTCCCATTGTATGATATATTACGCACCTCCCATAAGACTAAACTCCATAGCTACATTCAGTAGACGTAAGACTAAGCTCCACAGGTAATTGAGATCATGGTTATCTGTTTATTTTAGAACCTGCCTGGCCCATCCTATATACATCTAGTCATCCAGAGGATTATAGATTGAATAGTGAGTACCTTCTTAACTTGTACTTTTCAGTTCATCTGTATCCATTCCAAAGTAAAGAAATTGCATACATTAGGGGCTCTGGGATAAAAACGCTGAACTCGCTTCCCTGAATAGTTTTGAAAATCCTAAAGTAAGCTAGTTCCTTCATCACAGTTGCAAAGTCTCCACAGCTCACACCCATACAACATAGTCAGTATGACTAAAAGACCGGATACTTAGTCCTTATACTGCATTTCCAAGCTTTCCCTAAACGCTCTTTTATACCAGATACTCCGTTGAGGAAGATATAGGACTTCATTCCAACATGGTCATATACTTGATAGGGGACATGTACCCTCCCTGATGGATCCTACAACAAAGCCTATAGAAAGAATGATAAATAAGTTTATAAAACCACATCAACACACATAGGTCATATAGAGCCATAATATACTAGTATTAGCAAAAAGTGGTCCTTTCTCATTGTTAAAGAACAATGACAAAGCAGACTTATTTTTGGTGAAAGAAAAAAAAGTGGCAGAGTAAGAGCAGAGCCTTCAGATCCAAAAAGGACCACAGGGATCTTTTAGATGCAAGGTGTTCATAGACAGATCCTAATATACCCCTTCTTGTATAAGGTGAGCTGGGTGCCACACCAGCTTAGGGTTCCCGGTGAGGTGCCAACTCCCATTGCACACCATAAGATGTGCCCCTTGTGGGGAGCTTATATCAGTCTGAAACATCCCCCTGTATATGCACACAAATAACATCAATATATCATTTATACAGTAGCCACAATGTCTTCCCATTGATACCAAATAAATATACATCTGTTTGAAAAGGCCTTCTATCCATATGGTATCAAAGCCCTTGTGGAAGAAGGCCACAAGACATTTAATATTATTTTCAATTGACGCAGCTATGGTTCCTTAAAAGGACTGACCGCACGCACCTTGCAATTCTGTTGTCACTTTCTCATTGATCCACCATCCCTTTATCCTTTGCCATAAGATAATTATGATAAAAGCCATTGTGTGAAAGAGACATATCGGTGAGGATACCATGACTATTTCTATGTAGCCAATGCTCGCTCACTGCCAGGATATGTCAACTCTTTCAGGGATGTATCTGATATACAGCATGGCAGAGAGGTATCCCTGTGCATTAAAACAGGATTTCACTAAGTCACTGATATCGCTCATTAACACTAGGCAGCTGCAAGGAAAAAAGTACAACCAAATCCCTATAGTGTACTGAGTATTTTGCATAACCAGACATAAACTAGTAGTAAATTTCAATTTTGATATAATTTACAGATGATGCCCAGAGGAATCTTATCATCTAACTCATTGAGAAAAAAAAAAAAAAAACCATCAGGGATGGTAACCACAAATCCCATCTAAATAACATTTGGAGAACATAACTTGCATATATGATCTGTTCCTCGGAGACTAAATAAAACAACCCACATACACCAATAATATAGTAGGTTGCCCCAAAAACATATTGCTATTGTTAACTGTCATCGATCAACTCACATTCATTGCAAAGTATGCATGGTCACACATAGAACCGTAACAGAATAATGTAACAAGCGCACTCCATCAACCCACTGTTCAACGTCAATGTAACGCATATCATCAGTTAACACACAACACACCTACTCTTGTGTTAAATCATACCTCAAATTCGTGACCTCGAGCGGTGCAGGAGGATAATCTAATATATTAATACCGAGTACGGGGGATGGATTTCTCCCTTTTTAGAGGAGCCTGTGTCATTTGAGTAGAGTTTCCCCTGAGCCGTATGTCCCTGTAAGTCCATTTCAGTCAGTAGCCAAGAAAGGGTTAAGATAATTACCTTTTTTCTGCCATACCAACAGGATTTGACTGCTGAATGAAATCGAAGAAGGCCGATGCACCGCCATGTTGTTGTTGTCATTCAGGGCTATGTTTTTTGGGGTTGCTGATCAGAGTGTAGTCTAACCAGGGTGTTAAGTCCAAACGTTTTTATTGGTGACTGAAGCTGGTTAGCTGGTTGTTTGACCCGAGGTGACCGGCACACCAGGGGGTCGTAGACGAATTTGAGAACCGTCTCTTGAGGGCAGTTACGGCACATTCAAAATGAGTGTGGTATTTATCACTTCCTATATGGACGGAATGAATTTTTATTTTGGATATTCAGAAGGGATCTGACAATGATAGTTTATGCAAAGTTTAATCAATTTTTGAAATGTACTTTTAATTTCAGATGTTACTGTATCCTTGTAAAAAGACTAGCTAAGCACATTTTTCAGTGGTTTTATGGATTTAAACCCATAAACAAGTCATTTTCCCAATGTTCATGGATATGCCATGTGTAATGTTTTTATTTTATTTTGTTTCTTGTTCTAAAATTCATACATAAATATCTTGCTTCCATCCTCTGTTACCATGTGTGTGAATGGAGTCTGTGCATAGAGACGGCATTGCGATGTTAGTTGTTTGTGTGATACAGACACACATTCATCATGTCTCATGCAGGTGGCCATGCAATGCATCAGATTGAAAGTAGTAAACGAAAACATTGGCTGAATTGTTCTTGAGAATGAGGAACCATCTGCAACCAAGTAGCTGAGAGCAATATCTGGGGGATTCGTGCCTGTAAGTGCAAAATAAGAAAATTTGTTGCCAAACTGTATAAAAACCTCGCATGATCTCTTTATGTTTAAGTGTAAAAAACTTATTCCTAACAGAACATTTATTAAACCACATTATGCATTTTGTCAATATCCTCACAATGATAATAATAATAATAATAATAATAATAATAATAATAATAATAATAATAATAATAATGATACTTATAATAATAATAATAATTATAATACTTATAATAATAATAATTATAACGTTATAGTTATAGTATTGAAGGATGATGGGGATCATGCCTATTAGGTTGTTTTGCATATGATATTTCTGCAACATCTGATCATGATACATTATGTTTATCTCATTAAGAATTTGCATAAGCAATCTTTGGTACATATGAGTCGTACAAACACTATCGATAGCTGGGTTGCCTCCGGTCTGATCAATTCGTTATCTATCTGGTTTAGAAGATACTTTGAACATGTTGATTTAGTAATTTGCACATAAAATGCTTTCGTACCTGGTGGGCTGACCGGGTGCACTTCTACCTCACAGAAGTTAAGGATGACACCAGCCCTTGGCATGCTGATCATCACAAAACGGCCACTGTGCTTGTTGTCACAGGTAAGCTGAGTGAGACTGCGCATTGGGAAGATCCCATTGTAATATTTGCAGACCTCTCCTGTATGGGCTGTTGGATTGTTTGGATCAAAGCTAGTCAGCACTTTCACGTGGAAATCTCGAAAGCGGTCACCTATGTAATGAAACAAATAAGATATAGATATATCCAAATAGACATTTGATTTCTTAATTACTTTCATCCATCTACCCATTAAAAATAAAATACTAGTATATCTTTCAGGAGCATAGTCTTTATTTCAGGAAAATCGTTTTATTTAGATCAGTAATGTGTTCTCTAATCTAATAAAAGAATCATTTCCCATAGCATAGGTTTTGCAGGCGGTAGATTGCCAGCAGAACTGAAAGTCTCTAGTTTTCTGCTTTGCAAATATGACCATCGCCTTGATGCAATAATCAATATGTTTGATTAAGCATGAGCACATAACTTAAATACACACCTTATAAATAGAAGGTTCACTCAATATATTGAACAAGATATGTTCGTCACTGGCAAAGTGGGACAGTTATATTTCTCCATGCATAATGCTGCCATATTGATCAGTTATATAAACTTTTAACATAAACAGCTCATTGCGTACAGTGCCAGCATTTAATTCCTGCACCTAATGAGCGGCTGCCCGGGCATAGTTCACAACCGCACGTCCGACTGCCACAGTTTCCTGGGCATGGATGCATGTGTGACGTCACAACTGAACGTAGCTTTGTTTCGCAAGCTAAGTGTGTCATTTATGTGCTTCGCTTATTTTTTTATTTGTTGTCCACGAGTGTTTTTAAAACCAGACACTTCCAGACGTCCGGTCGACTGGTGCAGGAATTAAATGTCTGCACTGTAAACAGTCAAAATCTAATGAATAGGTATACATATTGTGAAAAAACATTACTGATTATTCCTTTTGATATAGCAATATGTAATATTCAGAAGAAATAAAGTAGATTTATCAATTTTTGATCAGGTTTTCCTTGCTATCTTATAAATGTATTTTAGTGTAGAGGGGTAAGGGCTTCCCTTGTCTCATTCTGATCGGATGAATTGATTCTCTAGTCCATATCAGCCAGGCTTGTCAGATTTTAACCTATCATCATAGTTCTAATCTTACCCTGATTATACACAGTATTATCATTTTTAGCTTGTCATAATGTTGGACCTTTACCGACTTTGTGAGTGATACAATGAACATGTAGTTCACAACAGTACTATCAATATGGCTCTCCTAATTTTTTTATGGTTGGAATGTTTGAAGTGTGTGGTGCAGAAATTTATTATTTTTCAAAACAGGTGCATGCATTCGATACTATTTACGTCAGCTGTAAAATGAGAAGCGTCTTTATAGTTCTTCAAATCTATATACTAGTATACCACTTTGCCTTCCTCATTTTTTATGTTTGATAAAAAAAATCATTAAATTCATACCATATAATTGTATTTAAACTGCTTTTGACCGTTTTTTACTGATTTTCGATTAAAACATGCACATGAGATGGTTGGTTGTTCTCAATATACATTTAAAACCACACAACATCTTCATATATGACTCTATTAATTGATTTTGTACAGCGAAAAGTGCTATCAATAAAAAAAACAATGCACAGTAATAGACTGTGCGGTAGAGGCATTGTTCCCCCTTTAGCCATTGTTCAGGGGTTCACAGTTTATCATACATGTTGGACGCTCCACTGAGATAAAATCTCCATGATTAGCAAACTAATTGCGATAAGAATAAACATCTTGGGATATGCCACTCTACAGGCAGAACCTGGTCGATGTTTTAGCTCAATATAACACGAGCTTCAGGGGAAGCAGATGAGCTAACTTGGAGCCTATCAAAACAGACATTATTGTGTTCATAAATGTGACCAAATATGTGGAAAGCTATACGTAGAATTATGCAAGAATGCTATAAGAGATTAACATTGGTGACATTATATCTTTCTGAAACGGATATTGCCAGAATGTGGGTATGGGATACAGCGTTTTGTGCTGATCTCATTTAAAATCCCTGCCAAATAATATTTTAGTTATACCATGCTCTCAGGGATACACAGAGTTTATCAATGGACAAACGGTTGTAAACCACATACATGTATTTATTGAACATACAACTACCACATGGGGATCGCTTAATTATGGCGCTTTCTGAGAATCGCATACCTATTCTCTGAATTATCACCTATTGAATCACACTATGCGCTCCTACAATAACACATTTTATTCAAGTCTGCTTCTCAATCAGTTGCTTTCCGAAAACGTGTTTGGCAAAGCTAGCACGTGTTGAACATCTGTTCTGTAAGCTACAAAACTACAAAAGTGTGATACGGAACTATCCAGTGAAATAACCCAATGCAAGAGGTTGTGAGATAGGTGCTTATATTAACTGTTCAGGAGGGA
>CAWWDR010000040.1:15000-39166 GCA_963942565.1 Maea johnstoni
TCGCCCTGTATTGTCCAAAAACGTGCTGGATGATGTTGAACATAGTGGTTCAGTACAGCTTCTTGCATAGATGGTTCTACATGCTAATTAACTGTACTGACGCATCACTATCCGGGAGTATTACCGATTGGAGACATTGCCTTAAGGTGATGAGTACTATTGCAAGCTAGTTAAAAGCCCCATCCCAAAACACGTGTATCGCTAGATTCCAGAGTGTTATCAGGGAGAGAATATCATAGCCAACCGTCCTTTGTCAATCGATATTCTATACCATTTCAATATTTACAACTTATCACTCAAATGACATATTCTCATTACTCAAAGGTAATAGTCACTGCAGGTTCAGAATTACCTTAGGGATATCATTGCCTATGCCCAATAAGAAGTCAATTTGAGATTGTTGACCTCTAAAGATTTTTACAGGCCATGATATTGAAGATTTTAGTTAGAAATCTTCACACCAACTACACTTGGTAACCTCAGAGGCTCATAGCTAGCACCTATTTATAGCATCCTGACCACAAGCCATTCTCTCGTCGAGGTGTATCTTTGTGCAACTGTCTTTTGTTTCCAGTGCTCAGAAGTGATCAGCGAGGTATGTCCACTACTATCAATGGGGTTCCCATGCCTCCACACACGAGCTATCTCACTAAAACTTTCAATGTTATGGCCTGTAAAAATCTTTAGCAGTAATAGATCAAAAAATTACTTCTTATTGGGCATAGTCAATGATAACCCAAAGGTAACTGTGAACCTGTAGTAACCATCACCTGCGTAGGTAATGAGAATATGTCATTAGAAAGAAATGTTGTAAATTTGGAAATAAAACAGAATATTGATTGAATAAAGACAGATGGCGATGATATTCTCTAACTGATAACACCCAGGAACCTGGAGATACACCTAGTTATAGGCTTATGCTGCTTTGAGGTGTGTTTTGGGATGGGGCTTTTAACTGGCTTGCAATGGTACTCATTACCTTAACCCTTCCAATGCCACACACGCCTTCACACAATTGTATGCGTATGTGGCAACATAACGTAGACAACCATGCACGCATAGATCTGTGTTAGATGATTGATTTAAAGGAGAGACTGGTTTGCCAATCTAAGAGACTTACATTGCTGGAAAATTAGACAAATGGCTGTAAGAACGTTATGCTCGATTCAAGGTTCATTTTGATACGTCGCATGACTAAGGTGGACCAAAATGGGATGAGGTCGTCAAACATGAACAACCTGGTCGTCCTGAATTTTTGCCAATAATAATCATCATTACAATTTGACATCAGACATTTGTGGGAAAAGGAACAATTGGGATTCACAAGGGTTAAAGGGTTAACTTTCTCCGACGATTCTAAAATTCGAATGTAAGAAATATGTAATCTTCCAAGTCTACGTTATGATATTTAAAACATCCAAAAAAAAGGTAAAAGGTGTGGGATGGGCATTTCATTTAGAAATTGAGATCACACAATTCTTCCTTTGAATTTCACATTTATCCATGAAACCGAAAATAGCCTTTCCTAATGCATAATAGGTTACACCCTATAATTATTATACGCTTTTTGATTTCCTAATAAAGAATGCCCTAAGGCTACTCGATATCAATAGCAGAGCGTGATTATAATCCCACAGTCCCACACACTCTCTAAAGTAAACATATGATATTCCTTCACAATATCCTCGTCATGTGCACGACGCATAGCTTACATTATGGGCTAAACACGCCTTATAATGGAGTTTTTACATTTTTTAATGCATTGCGCCAATTTGGCTTGTTCTATTACAAAATGATCATTTATATACACATTTTGGTAGCAGCAGGAACTATATATTTCAAATATGTTATGGGCCTACACTTTTTTTTGATAATTCCCCATGTCACTGTTAGGATTAATTTGTGAATATAGGGTCACTTTGGGATTTTGAAATATACAGGCGCCAAATCCTACACCCGTGTCCTCATAATCAGTCCATTTACCAACTGTAACTGTCTAGGCCATCAACGAATAGAGTAAGACACCAACTATTACACAACCTCCCACTCAGGCTTGCACACAAACGGATAACACTTGTGGCTCGTTCATCTATATTGCATTTCATTTGGTCGCTTCAAACTTTTTTCGGATATCAAATACAAACGGTTTTGCTCGAAAAGTGCTATATCAATAGCTAAGATTTTTACGGAGAGAAGTGCAACATCTGTTTTAATTTGATTTTGTGCTAAAACTATGCAATACAGATGTTGAGACATGCTATTTTGTCATTTTCGACAAACATTCCTAAAAAATGGTTATCAAATTTGAAATGAGTCTTAAATCTAGAAAAAGTGTGATACTTTCCCTCTGTATTGATTTTTTCTCCACATGTATCATACGTAATGGTCCCTGTTCTACATTGTGTAGATAGGATATCCGTTTGAAAATACTTGAATGATTTTCAAGTTTCTTTTACCTCAAAAGTCTTGCACCCTGCTAGGAGGGTAGCTTTGCGAGGCTCAATATATTCCTTATGAAAAGAACTTTCAGGCAATATGTAGTTTGTGTAGGCATACAAATCAAATAAATGCAGGTCAGAGGTTAAAAGCCACTTAACTACTGGTACATGGATTTCGAAATAGATCAATGTGCTTTGTGTAAATACAATCTAGCAACTTCTGTCTCTGAAAAAGGCATGTCAAATATCTCAATTATGGTTGGAAACTTGAATATATAAAAATATTTGCAAACGTTAAGAATCACAAACTGTCTCATTGTTCTGTTATCAGCATTCTACGAAATTAATGCCTTCCAGCATATTTGATCAGACTAATAGCCAGATGCAACCTTGATATAGCTGGTCTATAAACCTTGATGCCAGCTTAAATATTTGGCTCAATGTCATCGTGTAAGAAGCTGAATGGTGTCTGCATCGTTCAATAGTATTGAGTATTTGCTATTTGGTACTACTAGGTATCTTTTTATTGATATTTCTGTTAAACTATTGAATATTTAAAGTTATTGGTTGAAAGTTCACACTGATTGCTATTTTAGCCTCTGGTGGATGAGAATCAATGCGGTATTTATAGGCTATCGGCCAGGGACCCAAATTATGGATTCTAATTACCCCCCCCCCCCCCCCCCCCCCCCCCCCATGTAGATGATTAAACTCGCAAAATAAGGCTCTTTTAATATTTGGCCGATAGCATATTAGACTGTTTAAGGTTTATGAGCCACGAATCAATGAATAGTTAATGGGTGAGAGGTACCTCCATGGTAAATACCACACACGAGGTTACTAGTATTCAACCCTGATAGTTCCATGTAAGGCAATTTTCCAGTTCACTAATACCAACATTGGTGAGGAGGATTAATAACTAACGATGTCTACTAACCCACTTTTCAATTCATACCATTTCAAATGTTGTCTCTGTCTATGGCGACATTGAAAGTAGGCCCATAGAACGTTGGAGGACTGAGAGATGTAAAGAAAGGGAATAGATGTTTTTGATAAAATACAGAAAGACCATATCAATGGAGCCTGTTTACAGGAAACTCACACAACTAATAAAGATATTCCAATGTTAAAAGGGTTATTATCAATTCGTATGAGGTAGTGTTGTCACAGGAATACAGGGCATGAGACACAGGGTAAGCATTAATGACTAGATTCGTCCTCGCTTACTAATCATCTAAGATCATAAACTACTTTAATAGGGACTCTAGATGGGTTGCTCTGGTGATGGCCCTGGCCTTTGCAAAGAGACATCCACCTCTAAGCAATACTATTCTTGACATATTAGTTTAAACATGCGTACGATATACACCTAACCTTATAGGTGGCACACTGATCACCCAGATATGGGGTACTGCGTATCACTACATTACCTGCCAGTTTAGCACATTCAACAAATTCATATTTTAACTATTAGTGAAGGTCTCATTTTTCTCTTATGTGACATTAAACACGCTCAACAAGGGGACAACACGACTCACCCACACAAACGCAATAAATTAAGTTGGGACAGATTTTTTCAATACTTTATTTACAACTATAAGTACATGTATACAACAAAGAACTATTTCGTCTATCTGATCTGACCATGTAATTTTTCGTAATCAGTTGACAGCACCACATGAGATTAGAGCGTGCTCACACACCTTTTCAACTTCCAATGCAGTGAAGCAAATTTCTTCACACTGCTCAGAGGGAGACCCTGACTCTCCCCACACACGGTCCTGGAAAATAGAAAACATTTATTCGTTATCATGTTAACATGTCTCATTGAGGATGCAGTACAAAATTTACTACCACTCCGCAACACCACATTATATCTCAAGACATCATGCTTTGCGCCTTCTATTTTAGAGGGTGAGACACAGACCTATCCTACCACTTCGCATTATAGCCTACTCCAGGCAATTAATGGCTTAGAGGCACAACCACATATCAATTCCATATAATTCATAGTTTATTAACCACGCCAACTTATAATAAATTAGTTAATGATCACAGAAATCATATTATGGGATGTATCATTATGTCAGTTAAGGGGTATAGTAATTGACTTCAAAACTCAGAAAAAGAGGGAAGAAAAACATAAAGAATAAGAGTCAAAAACTAATTTATCAATATTGAATAATAATGCAAACAATCTAAATGACATTAAATTAGATGAAATTGATAATGAGTTTAAAAAAAAAGAGAAAAAAATTTATGAGTAATGGTCAGATCTTGTGCTCAGTATTACGATTTTGGTGATTAGCCTTCAATTTTTTTCTAAACATAAGAAAAATAAACTCTGTCTCAAAATCAATCAGGGAAATAATTGTCATAGAGGGTAGTGGTAAGAAAATCAAATAGGGAATTGATTGAAAATGGTTGGTAGTGATTAAATAACTGATCCGAAATTCTATGAAAAGGAAGATGATGTTGACCTAGACGCGAGGTTCCGGAACCCGCCAATAGGCGGCTTCAAACACGTCGAATGCCTTTGTGGAACGCCTTGGATTGTTTCATTACAGAAAACTTGGTTCTTCCAATTATGTATAATAGCGTCCACTCTATTTTGGTCAAACAGCATGGATACATTCAATGGACTAATTGTACTAAGAATACACTTTTAGGAAATTAAGTAACCTTTTTTAAATCAGTGAAATTAGCGATTTTACAGTTTTGATGACGTCACAAGTAATTGAAGCTAATTATAGAACGCGACGGTGGCGAAGCGTAGCTATAGCGGCGTTCATTTACACTACATACCTGTAGTGTAAATGAACGCCGAACACGAACACGTTACAGTCAACTTCCCCCCCCCCCTACTACACCCATTGTACTGCCGACACTTGGCATCCAACCCTAGTTCCGAAAAACTCTGGATAACTGAGAATTGAAACAACATCTAAAAAAGCCCACACGATACATTTGGACAAAAATACAAATATTGTTATTAAATTATATAATTGATAATAGCAAAAAATAACAAGGTACCAGGCCCAGGTGGTTACTCTTATGGACATTTTAAAACAATCTTGCCGGAACATGGGCAACTAATGTTAAAACATTGAAATATATTCTTTAATGACTGTGAGTAGTATTACAAAAGGAAACATAATCTTTTGTGAACAATATCATACATATCTTGCTATTCAGGTAAGATAGAGCTGTGTATAATAGCACGTTACATAAATATCGGAGTTAGTAATGCATCCACAGCAAATAAGTTAAACTGAGATTTGTAATATATAAGCTGAATAACTCAACAAAGAATTATTTGAATAAATGTGAATTAACTAATAGTCAACAGTGTAAGCTATCACAGTTTTACCAATTTTGGCCTTTTCCTAAAGTTATGCCATCTAGAAGTATAAAAATTCCCTTTATCTCATTTTCAACAGAAATTCCGAAAGAAATGGCCATGCAATTTCAACATGGAGACTAAAACAACACTAATATTTGGTAAATAAGGACCATGTAGAATTTGTACAAAGGAGAAACATAGGGGAAAAACATAAGACAAATATGTGATATAATACACTAAAACATTTGTGGTTTAATACAGGCAACACTGCTTATTCCGGACATGCGTAATCCGGATTAAAGTCTTAACCGTACAGATTGGAAGGTCCCTGTCGCTTCCTATACGTTTACAGACAAATTTCAATGTTTAATCCTGACAATTTTATCCAGACTACGGCCGATTTTTTTCGGTACACTCTTTACTATTTAAGGTTTAAAAGTGTACTGTAATCCGGACTGCCGATCTAACGATCTAATGCGTCCTATCGAGTGATGGAATGCGCCGTTGCATCAAGCTCTAGCCGACATTAAAACATGTCCTCCCCTAAAAAAAGGGTTGAGGAATGAAGTGTAAATAGACAGGGGAATGTGGGGAAGGGTCGTGGAAAGTAGGGGGTGGTCAATGGGCCTGGATGTTCGTGCGCCAATTCTTTGATTGTTGCGGTCTTGACCGCTATACCAGCTATTTTGACTGCGCTCACCCATTTCCTGTTTAAATACTTAGAGCAGCAAGTGGACTGCCAGTGATCACGTGACCACACAAATGACCCCACAATGCGTTTATTACACACTTCTAAGTATTCTATTATTATCGTCTGTCAGTGGAATGTTGAATCCTTGGCGTCGTTAGTGTTTAGGCGCCATATATGTTGGTTATAGGCGTGTTTTCTTTCGGAATTTTTCTTGACAAAGTGTTGGGATACATCTATGTTGTTCGGTGATTGCGGCGAGTGGCGATGCGAAGTGATACAGTGACGTCATCGTCTGGTACTTTTTTTAAAAATGTACAATGTATTTTATCACGCTTAAAATGATTTTATTATGATTGTCTGTCAATAAAATGCTGTAGATTTGCCGTCGCTAGTCTCATTGCGTATGTTAATGTTGCTACTGGCCGTGTTTAATGGAGAACTATTTGTATATAGTGGCGTGCTTCGCCGGCCACCGCGTGTAGGAATTCAGTGGATGGACTATAGACTATAGGGCCAGTCCTTTCAGTCTTGTGCGCGTAAAACTTGCATTGAATAGACTGGTGCCAGTCCCTTTGAGCTGTTGCGCGCCAACAATCATGGTGAGGGGGCGGGGTGGGCTGGTGCCGTTCAGCTGGGTGGACTCGTGCATGAATCACACAACATATCATGGGATCATATCTAACTACATGTACAACAATTATCAATAGAGTGTAGTGAGATACAACTATAACAGCCATTGACATGCGGTCGCGGGCGCCTTTCTCCGCACAACTTCGCGTTTTCCATCAAAATATTACATGCTCAATGCACACTTTCCCTTCTAGAATTGAGTCCTTCTGGATTACGTCAATATTTATTGAAACTTACACGCTTTGCGTACCTGCTGCATTGTACATAGCCGAATTTGTGAAAACTTACACACCTTGCCGTGCGTGTTTAAGGTGCACATGTACATCATTATAATCTTTCCTAATCTTCAGGGAATTTGATAATGAATCTTTTCAATACGAAAATACAATTAATAATGAATCTTTTCAATTAGAAAAAAATAATTCATAATGAATCTTTTCAATATAAAAAATGACTTTTAAGTGGTAAACAATCTAAGGACAGATCTTCTAAGGTGTATATTATATAGCTAAGGGCATTGACAAATGGTTAGGCCCAGTGAAGTGCATGTTATTGTATGTCTTTGCGTAATGAGAATATAAGAGGGATAGAACTCTTTAACAGGGAGCGCACATCAGTGGGCAGTTTGCAGATGACACTACTTTGTTCTTAAAATATGAGTGAATGAAATCATTGTATGAATAGCATCTATGAGTTGTTTGTTCTCAGAATTTAAACTGGCTTGGGAAAAACAAAATTATCAGAAATTGGAGGTGTGGAGGATGTGTAATGTATTACTTACGTATCAGAAAAGAATTTCAACAAAACTGGACTAAAATATTTACATCATTGGGAATTGAATTTGATTTAACATGACTAGAAGTGACTTAAAGCAATAATCTAACTTCCTTAGATATAATTTGAAAACGACACAAAATATAGAAAAACTGACAAAATTTGACAAAAAATACATGGATAAGTAGTTAAAATCCGTAATGTTAGTTGTCTGCGAATGACAGATACTGTTCTTATAAAGCTATTCTAGGAGAAAATGAATGAACTCGAATCATAAACCGTCTCGTTCAGGTATCTGCTTTCTACGAAATCAATGGGTCTCAGCATATTTGTTCAAACTAATAGCCTAATATAACGATCATACAGCTGTCTATACAATTCAATGCTAGCTTAACCTTGTGGCGTATTTGGTGCGTTTATTCACATATCCCTAAGAGATATCTTTTTATGTTGTATTTATTCATTTATTTTATCTCTCACGTGGCACGCACGCACTGTCAATAGACCATGGGCTACTGGGGTAAACACTCCACCCCCCCCCCCCCCCCCCCCCCCCTAGGGAATTTTCGGGACCTATATTTTCAGAAACCGTGGTGCCTGAGCTGCCAGAATCAGGTTGTCTAAGATCTGGCCAGTGGTGGGTGTGGCCACTAGTGAAGCTAATGTAAAAAAACTGTAAAAAAGCGGCGAATTATCGCACCTAATCCAAATGTCTCTTTACAACAATTCTGCCAGTGGTATTTAGAATTAGCATACACAATTGGTGTAGCTAGGGTTCTTATAATTGATTCTGTGATAGATTTAGTATTTTGTGATTTTTCACAGTCCGAGGCTGAGGTAGCGGACTTTGACAGGGCTGGCCACACCCACCACTGGCCAGATCTTTGACAACCTGATTCTGGCAGCTCAGGCACCAAGGTCTCTGAAAATATAGGTCCCGAAAAAATCCCTAGGGGGGGGGGGGGGGGTTTCCCCAGTAGCCCATGGTCTACAAAGTATTATCCTAAATTGATAAATTGTAATGCAGAAAGTCTCAAATAACAGAATCAATACTGACAGATTCAACGGAACACAATAGTTTTATATAAATTTGGAATTTCGTTCATCGATAATCTTTTAAGGCTAAATACTGGTAAGCCAGTTGTAAATGATGGAGGAAACCGGAAACCCTGTGCAAAATCAATGTCAATCCCAAGTCAATTGCCAAGCCCTAACCAACGACCACACACTAATATAACAGAAAATGAAATAATCATCAGGTCAATCTGTCTTTAGAAACAAACGACCGGGTAGTTAGTATATTATTAGGGGTTGAAGTATGTATGTATATTTATTGACTATGCAAATGCATTAAAGATCGATACAACAAAATAATGACATAATATGATTACAAATAAATATACCATACATTATAAGATAGGTTAGTAATTGCCTAGCAAATAAAATATTACTGGACTTGCAAAAAAGCAAATACTTTGTTAACCCCAAAATTTCAAAGATTTAGGCAAGATCAAAGATGGATCTCATCTTTAAATGAAAGTCCATTGTCAAAACTACTTATGCACACATTTTGGTGCTTCTATCAGAAAATGAACGATGTTTACCTATAACCGCTGGACTATGTTGTTTTCGTGGTAATTTGACTCGATGCTTAGACTTATTCTCATGCTTGAGAGTCAGAAGTCTTAAGATGCTTTGGTAGGACGAGGTTCCACATCAAATGGAACCTCTTCTGAACGGAGAACCAAACTTTTTTTCTAGGTTAACTGATATTCGAACAAGTATTTTGATGGGATGAAGGGTTAGTGAGAAGTTTGAAAGATCGGCGTTAGTGAATGGCAATGTATTTTCCAACTTTATTTTAGAAGAGTTGATAGATTGGTGGGCAACCAAATAGATACATATTGAATAAGTAGTGCAACTAAATATCAGTTAAAGACGTAACTCTTTTTTATTGTTTTCCATGATAGATGATGTATGTTGAACATCCTACGGGCGGCACTTTCAGGAAATTGCTTCCAGACATGTCTACAGACAAAAGTGGAAAGGGACTGCTAATTTGAATGCACAGCATATTCATTATCAAGAATCTCCACTCGAGGTTAGACACACTGTACCGTTCTCTCGCTCCTATCAGCGACTTTGCTCCTAAACCAAACAAACCTGCCACAATGTTGTCTTTTTGACAGCTAAGAAAATTCCAAGTAATTGCAAGAAGCAGACAGATGCAAACGATATCTCCTGCAATGCATTGGCTCTTAGGGCTCCTTACACATTTGACTGGACAAAAGCTAGGAGAGCAGAATTTACCCTATAGGTACCAAAGAAGAGAGAACTGCTCTCGATTACAGGCACTTGCTCCAGAAGTGAGGAACTAGCTAGTACTAGTAGTCCTTATAGACAAGAGTAGTATGATTGATGTGTTTATGATCAAAACGTGATAACAGAAATCCTCCTCAAAGGGGCAGTCTCTATATATAATTTAGAATCAGGTGCTGTATACATGTACATGGCTGGCATGATCTGGGTCATCCAAGCCATAGAATCACCACTTCAGAAGTTAAAGTGGCCATGAAGTGACCGAAACGAAAACGGAGTAGTCTGGGAAAGGAAGGTCAAGACCAGGTTGGTGTATTCATTTAGTTTATTTGATGTCCTGCTGAAAGATGTGCAGTAACTGTGTGCCAGACCCCCCCCCCCCCCTTGGGGTCGGAAAATCTGTCAACTGTTATATGCATACCTGATTCTAAATTATAAATAGATACTGCTACGTTATTATTATTGCTTTTTCCTTTGTTTTTACATGGGGTTTCAGTCTTTGGGGAGGATTTCTGGCCCCGTGTCATCACGTATTGATCAACAACACATCAATCATACTACTCTTGTCCATGAGGACTACTAGCTAGCACTAGCTTGTTCTTCTGGAGCAAGTGCTTGTGTCTCGATTGATGAATTAGTAAATCCAATGCACTGGGGCACACTTCGCTGATACTGTGTAAGCCTCGTCAATCTGGGGAGCCATCTGATGCCTTTTGGACCCGAGAAGAATCTTCTTTCCTTTTCCACTGATTGAATACCAACCTCTATACTTAAGTTGAAACTCGTATACACCCCGTAGCCCTTAAGGTGATGAGTACCATTGCAAGCCAGTTAAAAGCCCTGTCCCAAAACACACCTCAAAGCAGCATAATCCTATAACTAGGTGTATCTCCAGGTTTCTGAGTGTTATCAGGTAGAGAATACCATCGCCACCTGTCATTATTCAATCCATATTCTGTTTTATTTCAAAATTTACTACTTATCTTTCAAATGACATATTCTCATTAATTACGCTGGTGATGGTTACTCTAGGTTCAGAGTTACTTTAGGGATATAATTTACTATGCCAAATAAAAAGTATTTTTTTGATTTTTTACTGCTGAGGATTTTTACGGGCCATAACATTGAAAATTTTAGTGAGAAATTTTGACGCCAAGTGCATTAAGTTCGAGCAGATAGAAAGCTTCTCAACTAGTTATAGCATGCCCGACTCTCGGCATTGTTTCACTGTGACGCGCGACCATTGAGGTGTGTCTTTGTACAACTGTCTTTTGTTCCTAGCCCACATGGGGTCAACGACACCTGTCCTTGCTCAACCACCACTGGTTTTCTGCCTCCGCACACGAGATATCTCACTAAAATTTTCAAATGTTATGGCCCGTAAAAGTCTTTAGCAGTAAAGAATCAAAAAAATACTTTTTATTGGGCATAGTCAATGACATCCCTAAGGTATCTGTGAACCTAGAGTAACCATCACCTGCGTAATTAATGAGAATATGTCATTTGAAAGAAAAGTTGTAAATTTTGAAATAAAACAGAATATGGATTGAATAATGGCAGGTGGCGATGATATTCTCTACCTGATAACACTCAGGAACCTGGAGATACACTTAGCTGCTTTGAGGTGTGTTTTAGGACAGGGCTTGTAACTGGCTTGCAATGGCACCCATCACCTTAACACATAACCTATACACCATCCATTATCTTTGACGTGCGCCGCATTGACCTACTTGGCATGGCCTACTTCTGACCGCCGTGGCCAAGATAAGAAAAATAACCGTTTAACAACAGAGTATTCATATTTCACGTGTAAATTTTCTCAGAACACAAAAATGAAATTGCCAAATTCTGCTATTGCAAGCCAACATTCAAACGCACTCATATCATAGCAAAATATTCCCATTAAGAAAATAATCGTCAAAAACAACCATCATTAGTTCAGACCTGGATACTGGTGAGGATACTGAGTGGGTTCCACTAGGTTAAGTCATGGAAAGTCACCTCCATTTATCATCAGCTGACGTTTATGTCGGACCGGCCAAAGTTTGTTGTCTAGACTTGCATCAACCTCTCACCATGGCTGATGTTCCTGAAGAGAATGTGAAAAAGACCCTGCCTAAATATGCAGAATTGAATGACCTAGCGAGCGATGCTATCGGTGGCAAGATCATCTTTGCCACGGATGACTGGTTTGCCACTGCAGAGAATCTTTTGAAGAATTTCCAGCCAGAATGGAAAGAGCACGAGTTCACCGAATGCGGGAAATGGATGGACGGCTGGGAGACGCGGCGGAAAAGACTTCCCGGCCATGACTGGTGTATAGTGCAGCTGGGGGCTCCGGGGGTTATTCACGGGCTTGATGTGGATACCTCTTTCTTCACCGGGAACTACGCGCCCAAGGTCTCCATACAGGCGAAATGTATGGGATCGGTGTCTCCGAGAGATGTCCGGGCTATAGGCACTGCAGCTACCGATGAGGAGTTCAAGAAAATTAAGGAAATCCACTCAGAAGATTGGACCACCATACTCCCTATGACCTCTCTTGGTGCAGGCTACAAACCCACGTGTCATAACTTCTTTGAAGTTGCCCGGAAAGAAAGGTGGACCCACGTAAGGTTGAACCTGTTCCCTGATGGAGGGGTAGCGAGACTGCGTGTCTACGGGGAAGTGGTGCCGGACCTCCTGCAATTACCAACAGACCAGATGGTGGATCTGGCGGCCATCTTGAATGGCGGTCTGTGTATCGGCTGCAGCAATGTTCATTACGGTCACGGCCGGAATTTAATTGCCCCCGGGAGGTCCACGTGTATGGCTGACGGTTGGGAGACAGCCAGACGTCTAGACCGGCCAGCAGTATTGGAAACTGATGAAAATGGAAATCTGAAGGTGAGAAAATAAGTATGCATTTTGTAGAGTGCCAACATTTAATTCCTTCAATAAATGCGTGGGCATACCAGGCATAATACACAACCGTGCGCCCGATTGTCACCCAGAGTCCTGGCCAAAGATATTTTCTGACATGTTATCCATGGGTGTATGTACAACCAGGCACTTGCAGACGTCCGGTCGACTGGTGCAGGAATTAAATGTCTGTATTGTAAATTAGCCTTTGATTTTATCAAAGTGGCATTAACTCATTTCTTTATGGTGACACACGGGATCAAGTAATGCTATACAGCAACCACATCACCCCAACTCTATATCATAAATTGACCAATATTACTTTGTCCGTAAACCAGGGCCCTACCTTTGACCAAGAGAGAATCCCTTCTAAAAAGGAGTGTCATTTAAGTATCACAAGTGTATCTTACCTGCAGGTTTATAATTTCTTTGGTAAAACAGTCAAAACATATATATTATATATAGCGTTTTGAAACGGAGCTCCTTTCCACAATTATAGACTAAGAACCTTCAAATCACACAAGTGTAGAGGAAAGATCAAAGCAGTGAAGGGCATCACATCAAAAATGATTTTACATGTAACTTTTCCAAATTCCAAGAAAAACTGTTATCGTTTAATAACAAAATGCATGTTTGAAACGACCATGTTTTGGTGACATTTCAGATAGAGGAAAGGACCGTTTACTGCTTGTGTACAAATTTACAGTATGGGAGCTTATATTATGGATGGTCTTTCACTCTGCTGAGTGCTGGCCTAGATATTCAGAGTTGGTCATCCTAAGATGATCAGTGCTATTAAGACCGACTCAAAAACCACATCCCAAAAATACACCTCACATCACCATAATCATAGCATGTGCATTTCCAGAGTTTTGAGTGTTATCAGGTAGAAAATATCATACACATGTATTACCTGTACTTTGTCACCTCAATATTCTATTGCATTTCAATATTGCTCACAAGTGATCAGAGAGCTACTAGTATGTCTTTTAGAACCATAACTGGGGTTCAGGGGGGTTACGGATGCTTGTGCCGTGTGCAAAATATTGCATGTTATCGAATGTGCATGGGGTTCATCGGGGTTCAAGTTGCCCACAGTGTAGCAGACGACCTAAACATATACTACGAGCAGTTTCCTTGTGTGGGAACTCCCAAATTTCAGTCTCGAAAATAGACCAATGAAAGTTGGTGCTTTTTACGAGTCCACGGCCGAGCTGAAGGGCTTTCATTGAAGAAATTCTTTTGCACACGGCACAAGCATCCGAACCCCCCCCCCCCCCCCCCCCCCCCCCCTGACTGGGGTTCTTGTGTATGGAGGCTTGGGAACCCTAGTGCTCTATACCCTTGAGTAACACCAGGTGGCACTGGCTTGGAGAACAAAAGTCCATAAAGTGTAGGTTATACCATATAACCCACACTTTTCGAGGCCAGCGATTGGTGGAAGGCAGGCAGATGTGGTACAAAAACTTCTGAGATTTTCCTCTTAATGTCACTTGTCTATGATATCCCTGAGGTTACTCTGAACATGCAGTGACCATCACCTGTGTAAGTAATAATATTGTCAGTTCAATAAAAAAATGTGAGTATTTAAATGAAATAGGATATTGGTTGAAAAGGGCGATAGCCTATAATATTCCCCACCCGATAACACTCAAAAATTCGGAGACACGTCTTAATAAATGATTATGCTGCTGTGAGGCATCGGTCTTTTAACTAGGTATCAACATCACTGATTACCTTAACATATGTAAAAACATCTAAATGACCCCATATTCACAAATTAGCTTCTTCGGTATACCCTAAAGATGCACTTCCATGTGTCTGCTCTGATCATCCGATCATGCATTTTATAAGAGTGTATCTATTGATGATTGATGTCCAGGTATCCTACTGCCACCCACCAGTGCATGTAGTTAAATAATCTATTTCATGATTGCCATTTTTGGGCAAACACAGAATTTCTATTAAAACAATTGTGCGTCTTGAAATGCACGAATTCTATCAAGACCGTTTGGAAATAAAGCTCCGGCAGCCTGAAAATTAGATTCATGTTCAGTTGAACACCTACAAGTGTTTACACTTAGAATTAGCTTTACACTTTACACTGGCTCTAAAGATTGCTGCTCAAGGTTAAATTTGGCCATGTCAGTTTAATGCATATCACGTGTCCACGTTAAAGATGAGCTGTTTAGACTCTGTTTATAGTCCGGTTATCTTGTACCGTAGGTTAGATTGCGATGAGCAATCAGTTAATGATGGAGGAAACTGGAATACCGGGGAAAATTCCTTCCTGGTTGTCTCGCTCTAAACATTATTTATATTGCCTTTCTACATAGCTTAGTTCCCCTTTCCCTTTTATGTATCCTAGTTATGTGTTGTAGTTGTTTGGCATAAAGAAATGTTGTAGTTTTAATATTGTACCAATTATGCTGCGCCATTAAGAAACAAACAGATATTAATGCAGTATCCCTATTATACTCGGAGGTTCCGAGGTTACTTAAGTCCCTCTATAGGCTTTATGGGAAAACTGTAGAATGAATAATGTTTCCGTTTGGCAATCTTAATTTTTCATATCTGTGTGTTTCCGTTTCTAATATTGCCAAAGAGAGGACTTATGTTTTTCCGTTTCGGATTTTCCCGTTTTATGTAGATTTTTAAATTTTAGTATACCAAAGAGTAAATAGTAATGGGTAAAGACAAGGGTGAGGCCACTATACATTTAAAACATCTTTATTTATTTGTTCTTGAAAAGAATATTCTCCGTGTTTAATAAGTGCTGTCATGTACTGTTTGTGTTTTTTACCTTTGTTGTTCATTCCCGTTTGAAAGCATTTGGGAAAAATCGGGAATACAAAACTCACTTAGCCATTCTACAGTATCACAATAGAAAGGCTTGCAAACTATACGTGACTTGTATTTCCTTGCCAGGTGCCCGGCAGCGAGTGGGCGATACTTCGCCTCGGGGTTCACGGAGAAGTCAGAGAGATAGAGATCGATACAAACCACTTCAAGGGGAATTTTCCTGACACCTGCATGATCGAGGCGTGTTATCTCGGGAGAGAGGTCGAGGAGAGACATCTATTAGATGGGACGAGTCAGATCGAATGGAAATGTTTGCTTCCAGCACAGAAGATGGCTGCCCACAAAAGACAGTTCTACCGCGGCGACCAGGTCCGCCATGGTGGCGTCATTTCACACGTGAGGGTTACCATGGCGCCCGACGGCGGTATCAGCAGAGTTCGGTTGCTAGGTTACCGCACTCACGACCAAACATAACTGTGAATACCGCAAGATAAAATCACCTGATTGTTATTTTTTTTTTCAAAAATATCTACACCCAAGTCTTCATTTTATTTTGTTATATTACGTAAAAAGAAAAATACAAAACACAAAAATTAGTGAGTATAAAATCAATAAGACGTTCTGAAGTGGGGAACTATTTTAATGCACTCATGACATACTGCAAACCGTTTCCATAAAAAACGATTACAACTTAATTGTACACAAGGGTATGAAAACTAGTGGATAATAAAATATTGAAGCATCCCCCTTAATGTCGTGTCGTTAGTTCTTCATAAATTCACGAATGACATGGATAAAAGTACCATTTTCAACCGAACGCCTGCAACATAACTGTGTTTGCCATGTATTTTATTGATTATCTTCTACATGAAGGTGTGGCAGGCAACGCTATTAAGAGAACAAACAAATCTACGGTTAGCTGATTATGACTGCAATTTAGCTACCATTTGTCTTGTATAGTATGGTATATTTCTAACCGTAATTAACGACTTACCAGCTCATATGGTACGATTATCATGGTTCAAGTGTACAGAACAGAAATATTACATGGCAAAAGCTGTATTAAAATGGAAACACTCCAATAGAGTCATCGGGCACAAAGGCGTGGTTATTCCAATTAATAGCGTAGTACCGAGTAAACGCAAATATATTAACACTTCCAAAGCTGAGGCTACTTTCGTCCAAAGCACAAGAACGCAAATAATTTTGAATAACAACTAAACCCTGTCGTGTTGGTATTCATCGGATGGCTCTCACTGAGCACTCTCAGATGAGTACCCATGTGTCAGGGTTTAGGTCATTTTTCTGGTTTTTGTATCAGTTTGTTTTGGCAAAATTAGCCACCACCAGCATAAGGGTTAACAGATAAGAACATTGTATTTGCATACTGAAACGAACACTGTTCCCATTCTCCCACGTTGCAATATAACACGAGAGAACGCGTTGTGTTCTTAGGTCTATGGCAACGAGAAAATTACAAGACTTTGTATAGTACAAAAGTGGCACTTACTTTGAAAAGCTGTGGAGTTTTAGCATGGAAGCATTCATAACATGCTTTCTAGAGGCTAAATTTATGCATGGCAAATACTCTACATAAGACTAAATACTACCCAGAATCATTTGTCAAAATTCTTTGAAAATGTCTGCTTTAGCTGCTTATTTTGCTCTTGCTAAATAGATAAACAGCTTAATTCTGAGATGCAGAAAAACTTGCTTATTTATCTTATTTATAGGAATGTGTTATATTGAATATTTTTGCGCAGCACTAAAAACTGCACCCAAACATATCTTCAATACGTAGGTTGGGAGTCTTGGTCTCTGATTTGGAATTTTGTTTTTATAATACACTCACATGTACAATGTATATTGTTCATTCATTTACTTAGATTTTCTCTTTCAAGATTTCTTGTTTTTAATTTCTTTATCTTTAAAATCATCTAGACATATTTACAGTATAGCATGCATACATTACTCACTTACGTAGTGAAGCTATCTTTATCTGTGACGTCACATACTTATTGGATGTGATCGTATCTATTTCAAGGCTTCTGGGTCCCAATCTTGTGTGCAGTCGTGTTAAGTGCCCGGACTGTCCGGATATGTTAGGCCCTTGCCCCATCATGGACGCATCCTTTATATTACAATTATAGACAATTTATTACTTAACAGTATGTCATTTATATCACCTATTGCAACATATAGCTGATCCCCGTGTAGAGCACGAGTTTGAACTCCAAACTTCTACCAACTAGGGGAAAATAGAACCACCCATGGATTGCTAACATTTGAAACAGCAAAAAGGAAACTTAACGCACATTTTCTAGAAATATAGGCTTAAAAGGAATTATATATGATGCAACAGGATTTTTATGGGTCGAATCAGAAATTGATGTTTAATAAACAATGAATAATGCTCTGCGAATTAAATATGATTACCCCCTCCCTATCAAAATGTGGGAATGTCAAAAAATGAAAGGAGGTGAGGGGAGAAAGAAGAGGAAAAAATGGTTGTGGCAAAAACAAATGCTGTGATATTTTAAAAAGACGTAATTTCCTACTTCTACTCATGTGTGCAGTACTGAGTTTCATGAATTATTACTCATCTGCTAATTTAAGTAGTATTGTATTGTATGTTTATTGACTGCACGTTTGATGTACAAAATCATAGCAAATACAAGATTTTTTGTCGGAACGCACAAATCAAAAGAACAAAAATGTAATACATTATACAAGGAATACAAAAGAACATAAACTGAACAAATTATAAATCAGGTAATAAAATATACAAGAATTACAAGAGAACATAAGTAAACTAGCAAATACTCTGCTAGTTTAGGAAGATATATACAATATAGGGATATTGAGCATTTAAAGTGCGGGCTTTAATATACTTGCTGAAATGTACGAGGTCATATAAAGGTGAGAGTAGCTTCCTAGTAGAAGCGGTGTACCAGTTACTGGCGGACCGGATAGTTTGATCGGTACATTTTGCATGTGTTATTGGCTGGGTTGACAAAAGTGTATCTTAAAGAAATTGCGGTGTAAGAGGAAATTTTGAGAATTTAAATTTAAACCTGAAACGATTGTGGATAGGTGGAAAAGCAATAGATAAACATAATTTAAGGATGCTGGATACTGCTTAGCTACCCCCACATTAACTCGCCACAGATTGCAAAGTTACAGACGTTTGATGATAGAAGGCGCCAACGTAGCTGCTGATGGTTGCAATTAATGACACTTTTTTCAAAAATACGCTGAGAATTCATCAAACCAAAACTGTAAAACCTTTCTGGCCATTCCTCAATCCACCATGGAGCAACCCAGGACGGCAATAAAACTTTTTTTTTAATTTTGGTGCAGTCAGCAACACACAGTGCCGGCATTTAATTCCTGCACTAAATGAGCGGGCTGCCCGGGCATAGTTCACAACCGCACGCACGACTGCCACAGTTTCCTGGGCATGGATGCATGTGTGACGTCACGACTGAACGTAGCTCTGTTGCTAAGCTAAGTGTGTCATTTATGTACTTCCCTTTTTTTTTTGAACTGTTGTCCACCAGTGTTTTTACACAGGCAGACGTCCGGTCGACTGGTGCAGGAATTTAATGTCTGCACTGCAGAACACAGACACCGAATGTGAGACACACTACATGTACATGTACCAGGGGCGGATCCAGGATTTGAGAAGGGGGGGTTCAATTTAGTTCCGAAACGTGACACTGGTGGCGCCACTAGCACGTATTAATGAAGACACCACAAGGAGTCAACTGCAGCGAACTAAATAGAATAATTTCATAAGAGATATAACAAAAACATAATAATAATCTCATAAGAGATATAACAAAATATATCATGGAGTTGGTGATGGCCGCATTATCCTATTTTATGGTCGCAAGAGATTGAATGCACCTCTTGCACCTTCAAACATTTAAAGGATATATTTTACCTTTTGGAGAGGTTTAACAATGTGAACATCCTGGGGATGAGGGAAGAACTTTCGTCTGTTAGGTGTTAAGATGTGGTTATTTTATATATCTGTTGGTTTATAAGGTGTTGAGATGTGGTTAAGTATCTGTTGGCTAGTAGTTAGATATTTTTCGTCAAAGGTTTTGGAGGAAACAGGTTATCTATCCCCCTTCATCTAACAAACTTCAGGTTTTCCACGCTATTCTTAGTCCGCAAATGACTGGACTGTAATTAATTCTGTATCCGCTAGACTAAGGAATCAAGTGACCTAGAAGATTGAGAATCAACGAACCCCCCCCCCCCCCCCCTCACCTAACAAACTTCAGGTTTTCCAAGCTATGCTTAGTCTGAAAACGACTGGACTGTATCCACTGAACTAAGGAATCAAGTGACCTAGAAGTTTGAGAATCAACGACCCCCCCCCCCCCCCCCCCCCCCCTCCCTCACCTGACAAACTTCAGGTTTTCCAAGCTATTCTTAGTCTGCAAATGACTGGACTGTAATTAATTCTGTATCCGCTAGACTAAGGAATCAAGTGACCTAGAAGTTTGAGAATCAACGAACACCCCCCCCCCCTTTACCTAACAAACTTCAGGTTTTCCAATCTATGCTTAGTCTGAAAACGACTGGACTGTATCCGCTGGACTAAGGAATCGAGTGATCTAGACGTTTTAGAATCAACGAACCCCCCCCCCCCCCCCCCTCACCTAACAAACTTTCAGGTTTTCAAAGCTTTTCTTGGTCTGCAAACGACTGGACTGTATCCGCTGGACCAAGGAATCAAGTGATCTAGAAGTTTGAGAATCAACGAACCCCCCCCCCCCCCCCCCCCCCCCCCCCCCCTCCCTCACCTAACAAACTTCTGGTATTCCAAGCTATTTGTTAGTCTGCAAACGACTGGAGTGTAATTCTGTATCCGCCGATAACGGCAGATAATCCCGTCAGGCAGGACGTTCATCCACTCGCGCCCATCCCAGGCTGACACCAATCAGCCTATTGTCTATAGCTACTCAACGTCTGGGGAACTTGAAACAAAAGGATTATGCAACTGGGGCAAGAGAAACAATTAGTTTTTGATGTTGTCCACAGGTGGCGTGGTGGTGCAAAGTGACTCACCAGCCAGGGGGGGTTCGTCGAACCCCTCGAACCCCCCCTGGATCCGCAACTGTGTACATAGTAGGTGTGGAAGAGACAAAATCTGTAACATAGTTTCAGTAGCCTAAAATTGAGAGATGTCTCCAGACACAAAAGAAGTGATAGTTTCTCTCTAACGTTGTCTTTGCATCTCCCTCCAGATGGGAGAGCAGAATCCTCTGAAGTTTCCCTTGAGAAGTTGCTGGAAACGTTTCTGCTTTGAATTGTTGTTTCAGGAGTGAGATAATATGGAATAATAAAAGAGCTCAATGTAACGATTTATTTTTATAAATAGCCATTTTGGATATGAGAAGGATTCTATTAAAAATTGGATCATTAGTAAAACCTGGGAGGCAGTAAAACAATTGACTGGAGGTCTTGAATCCATGGTCAAAGGTCTCCCAAACACGTTATTTAATAAATAGAACTAGCCGGCCCCCGAGCACAGCACGGGTTTTGTTCTAAATCATATTCTTTCCCCAACTTAGACATTGCCATGCTTACCAATTTTATGGATTTCTGGATATAGATGGCGCCACCAGGCCCGTAACTCAACAATTCGAAAAATTAAGAAACCTGGCCAATCTTCAGAATAGAGTGGGCACTCAGGCTGCAAGAAGGCCGTGACAGGAAGTCTGTAATCTGAGACCAAAGTTCCCAAAACTCAGTATTAATTTAGTGTCTGTGCTTATCAATAGATGGCGCTTCATTAAGATTTTCCCTATTTTTTTTTCAAAAATAGCGGCATTGAATGGCCAAAGTTAAATTTAAAAGATGCGAAGACACAACGCCACTCCCAATTGAAGAGACCAACACCAACGCAAACCGCTCATGCACAAACGCCGAGAAACCGTGTCAAACTACCGGTATTTATACAGGAATATAGATTAGTGAGCATAAATAAGTATCGTGCCAATCATAATAACACGCATACTTGTTTTTCCATCGGATGGCTTAATTAGACTCAGACCACAATGGTAGTATTTACCCTACTAATGGTAGACTTCGGTTGATATTGGCTCAATATCATCTTGAACCCCTAGTGCTTATATTCGTGACGTATGTACATTTAAGTGGTCAAGGTATGCTATAATTCTGAGGGTCCACCAAGAATTGGAATTCATATGATTGACGTAGCAGAATCGTACTAACATCATGCAGTAGAGTCTAATGGATTATTAAAGTTCTACCCATACTAAGGGTATCGTACATTGGTTGTATTTGTTTGTAAGTCGGGATGGTTAACATGGTAATTGGTACAGCGATTTGTAAAATATACTACGACATATAGACGGGCAATTTGCTTTGTTTATTTAATCAAAACAGATTCAGGTCCACTAAGAAAGTTAAGCGTTGCCGTGGATTCATAGGCGCTGCAAAAGAGTTAAAGTAGTAGCCTACTCCATACCATGGTCATTTTTGAAAATTGAATATCTAAAAACTGAGTAAACAGAAGACAGCGGCACTTATGCCATTGTATAGGTTATATCTCAAACTAGTAATTAACGAAGACTGATTGAATTATCAATGAGAGGTGTTTTGATATGATGTGGCATCGCTCAGAAAGCATATCTTCATGTGTTTGGCTTTTGGGCAAAATATCAAGACTCTTACATGAAGACCAAATTGTACCATTTGGTCATTCATGTGTTTGCTCGGATCAAAATTACATTAAAACACGCGGTTTGGATTACAAATGCTGATTTCATCGGTCCTATCATAATCCGATGTATCTGTGAGATGGTATGACATGACATGCGAGCGTCTGTTCTGATACCATTATGCTGCTGGTGGCTAATTTGTCCGTTACAAAATGATGCAAAGAACCTAGAAAAATGACCGAAACCCTGGTACATGGGTACTCAACGAGAGCTTTCCTGTGAATACCCACATGACCTGGGTAGGATTATTTTCAACATTTTTGCATTCTTGTGCATTGGACTAAAGTTACCTCAGCAAGTGACCTCAGAAGGGTTAAGAAACCTACAGGGAATTTATATTTCTTATTAAACGCCCTTTTCAGTCATGAACGGTTCCACGATATAAATAACAGTACAGGAAATAAGATGCATGCGTTTTATTTACCCTTTTGTTTTATGTACATAGCTGAAATACATTATAAGTCTCATACAGGGTAGTATAAACTTAGCATTCTGTGCGGCTGAGAGAGAGATAGAGAGAGAGAGAGAGGGTGTTAATGGTATCGCACTACTACTAGTATGTGAAGTAAAAACAGAATAAATGCCCCAGTCAATATTTTACATGTCAAAACGAAACTGAAATAATGTACAATGAGAGAGAGGAGAGAGAGGAGAGAGAGAGAGAGAGAGAGAGGAGAGAGAGAGAGAGAGAGGAGAGAGAGAGAGAGAGAGGGGGGGAGAGAGAGAGAGAGAGAGGAGAGAGAGAGAGAGAGAGAGAGAGAGAGAGAGGGGGGGGGGAGAGAGAGAGAGAGGAGAGAGAGAGGAGGGGGGGAGAGAGACTACGGATGACTAGGAATCGACTGGTGTCCATAGTTTCAAATCTGACACACAGTGTACGACGTTTTCTTGTATTAATACACAGAGATTGTAGATGTCCTTTGAGTTTAAACTCATTAACAATTAACATGACACTAGGATGTCTATTTGAAATTACGCTAGTGACATGACCGTATTTAAATACAATGCTGACCATAATTATTGACCTGGTAAAGACCGTATGGATTTCTGGGAATATCCCGACACCTAAATGTCAACATCAGCGAAAACTTATTTCTTATTTATATCTATATCATATGAACTTTAAATTTTAAATTGTATCATGCAAGTGAGCGCACCAGTGCCATAGCATAGGGAGATAACAGTTATAAAACCGGGACCTTATGCAGCAGTGAGAGAGAGCGCACAGTCGAAGCACACTACCCTAACCACTAGACTATCTTGGCAGCCCTCTTTGTGGGATTCACAAGCTGAAGTGTAGAGCCTTGTTGGGTTGTGCCGAGACTAAGATGGTGGAAAATAATACATAGAAAGATCAATAAAGACCAAAATGAATCATATAATATATTCCAGAAAAGTATAGAATTCATTCTCTCGACCTCATGGGACAGGATTGAATAAACGAACGGAATTCCGCTACGCCATTTCACTATTTAATCAGCCCTCCGAACACGCAAGCCAAAAACAGATA
>CAWWDR010000040.1:39366-69446 GCA_963942565.1 Maea johnstoni
GGTTCATTTTGATACGTCGCATGACTAAGGTGGACCAAAATGGGATGAGGTCGTCAAACATGAACAACCTGGTCGTCCTTAATTTTTGCCAATAATAATCATCATTACAATTTGACATCAGACATTTGTGGGAAAAGGAACATTTGGGATTCACAAGGGTTAAAGGGTTAACTTTCTCCGACGATTCTAAAATTCGAATGTAAGAAATATGTAATCTTCCAAGTCTACGTTATGATATTTAAAACATCCAAAAAAAGGTAAAAGGTGTGGGATGGGCATTTCATTTAGAAATTGAGATCACACAATTCTTCCTTTGAATTTCACATTTATCTATGAAACCGAAAATAGCCTTTCCTAATGCATAATAGGTTACACCCTATAATTATTATACGCTTTTTGATTTCCTAATAAAGAATGCCCTAAGGCTACTCGATATCAATAGCAGAGCGTGATTATAATCCCACAGTCCCACACACTCTCTAAAGTAAACATATGATATTCCTTCACAATATCCTCGTCATGTGCACGACGCATAGCTTACATTATGGGCTAAACACGCCTTATAATGGAGTTTTTACATTTTTTAATGCATTGCGCCAATTTGGCTTGTTCTATTACAAAATGATCATTTATATACACATTTTGGTAGCAGCAGGAACTATATATTTCAAATATGTTATGGGCCTACACTTTTTTTTGATAATTCCCCATGTCACTGTTAGGATTAATTTGTGAATATAGGGTCACTTTGGGATTTTGAAATATACAGGCGCCAAATCCTACACCCGTGTCCTCATAATCAGTCCATTTACCAACTGTAACTGTCTAGGCTATCAATGAATAGAGTAAGACACCAACTATTACACAACCTTACACGGGCTTGCACACAAACGGATACTAGTAACACTTGTGGCTCGCTCATCTATATTACATTTCATTCGGTCGCTCCAAACATTGTCGATATCAAATACAAACGGATTTGCTTGAAACGTGCTATATCAATAGCTAAGATTATTACGGAGGGAAGTGCAACATCTGTTTTAATTTGATTTTGTTCTAAACTTATGCAATATATATGTTGAGACATCCTATTTTGTCATTTTCGACAAACATTCCTAAAGAAATGGTTATCAAATTTGAAATGAGTCTAAAATCTAAGAAAAGTGTGATAATTTCCCTCTGTATTGATTTTTTCTCCACATTTATCATACGTAATGGTCCCTGTTCTACATTGCGTAGATAGGATATCCGTTTGAAAACACTTGAATATTTTTCAAGTTTCTTTTACCTCAAAAGTCTTGCACCCTGCTGGGAGGGTAGCTTTGCGAGGCTCAATATATTCCTTATGAAAAGAACTTTCAGGCAATATGTAGTTTGTGTAGGCATACATGTACATGTCAAATAAAAGCAGGTCAGAGGTTGAAAGCCACTTAGCTACTGGTACATGGATTTCGAAATAGATCGATGTGCTTTGTGTAAATACAATCTAGCAACTTCTGTCTCTGAAAAAGGCATGTCAAATATCTCAATTATGGTTGGAAACTTGAATATATAAAAATATTTGCAAACGTTAAGAATCACAAACTGTCGCATTGTTCTGTTATCAGCATTCTACGAAATGAATGCCTTCCAGCATATTTGATCAGACTAATAGCCAGATCCAACCTTGATATAGCTGGTCTATAAACCTTAATGCCAGCTTCAACAGTTGGCTCAATGTAATCGTGGAAGAAGCTGAATGGTGTCTACATCGTTCAATAGTATTGAGTATTTGCTATTTGGTACTACTAGGTATCTTTTATTGATATGTCTGTTAAACTATTGAATATTTAAAGTTATTGGTTGAAAGTTCACACCGATTGCTATTTTAGCCTCTGGTGGATGAGAATCAATGCGGTATTTATAGGCTATCGGCCAGGGACCCAAATTATGGATTTTAATTACCCCCCCCCCCCCCCCCCCCCCCCCCCCATGTAGATGATTAAACTCGCAAAATAAGGCTCTTTTAAGATTTGGCCGATAGCCTATTAGACTGTTTAAGGTTTATGAGCCACGAATCAATTAATAGTTAATGGGTGAGAGGTACCTCCATGGTAAATACCACACACGAGGTTACTAGTATTCAACCCTGATAGTTCCATGTAAGGCAATTTTCCAGTTCACTAATACCAACATTGGTGAGGATGATTAATAACTAACGATGTCTACTGACCCACTTTTCAATTCATACCATTTCAAATGTTGTCTCTGTCTATGGCGACATTGAAAGTAGGCTCATAGAACATTGGAGGACTGAGAGATGTAAAGAAAGGGAATAGATGTTTTTGATAAAATACAGAAAGACCATATCAATGGGGCCTGTTTACAGGAAACTCACACAACTAATAAAGATATTCCAATGTTAAAAGGGTTATTATCAATTCGTATGAGGTAGTGTTGTCACAGGAATACAGGGCATGAGACACAAGGTAAGCAGTAATGACTAGGTTCGTCCTCGCTTACTAATCATCTAAGATCATAAACTACTTTAATAGGGACTCTAGATGGGTTGCTCTGGTGATGGCCCTGGCCTCTGCAAAGAGACATCCACCTCTAAGCAATACTATTCTTGACATATTAGTTTAAACATGCGTACGATCTACACCTAACCTTATAGGTGGCACACTGATCACCCAGATATGGGGGACTGCGTATCACTACATTACCTGCCAGTTTAGCACATTCAACAAATTCATATTTTAACTATTAGTGAAGGTATCATTTTTCTCTTATGTGACATTAAACACGCTCAACAAGGGGACAACACGACTCACCCACACAAGCGCAATCAATTAAGTTGGGACAGATTTTTCAATACTTTATTTACAAATATAAGTTCATGTATACAACAAAGAGCTATTTCGTCTATCTGATCTGAGCATGTAATTTTTCGTAATCAGTTGAGAGCACCACATGAGATTAGAGCGTGCTCACACACCTTTTCAACTTCCAATGCAGTGACGCAAATTTCTTCACATTGCTCGTAGGAAGACCCTGACTCTCCCCACACACGGTCCTGGAAAATAGAAAACATTTATAAGTTATCATGTTAACATGTCTCACTGAGGATGCAGTACAGAATTTACTACCACTCCGCAACACCACATTATATCTCAAAACATCATGCTTTGCGCGTACCTATTTTAGAGGGTGAGACACAGACCTATCCTACCACTTCGCATTATAGCCTACTGCAGTCAACTAATGGCTTAGAGGCACAACCGCATATCAATTCCATATAATTCCTAGTTTATTAACCACGCCAACTTATAATAGATTAGTTAATGCCCACAGAAGTCATATTATGGGATGTATTGTTATGTCAGTTAAGGGGTATAGTAATTGACTTAAAAACTCAGAAAAAGAGGGAAGAAAAACATAAAGAATAAGAGTCAAAAACCAAATTATCAATATTGAATAATAATGCAAAAAAACTAAAGGAAATTAAATTAGATAAAATTGATAATAAGTTAAAAAAGAGAAAAAAGATTATGAGAAATGGTCAGATCTTGTGCTCAGTATTACGATTTTGGTGATTACCCTTCAAATTAACAGATTTACCAATTTTGGCCTTTTCCTAAAGTTATGCAATCTAGAAGTATAAAAATTCCCTTTATCTCATTTTCAACAGAAATTCCGAAAGAAATGGCCATGAAATTTCAACATGGAGACTAAAACAACACTAATATTTGGTAGATAAGGACCATGTAGGATTTGTACAAAGAAGAAACATAGGGGAAAACATAAGACAAATATGTGATATAATACACTAAAACATTCGTGGTTTAATACAGGCAACACTGCTTATTCCGGACATGCGTAATCCGGATTAACGCCTTAACCGTACAGATTGGAAGGTCCCGGTCGCTTCCTATACGTTTACAGACAAATTTCAATGTTTAATCCTGTCAATTTTATCTTGACTCCGGCTAAACAGGCCGATTTTTGCGGTACACTCTTTACCATTTAAGGTTTAAAAGTGTACTGTAATCGGGACTGCCGATCTAACGATCTAATGCGCCCTCTGAATTAATGGAATGCGCCGTTGCATCAAGCTCTAGCCGACAATAAAACATGTCCTTCCCTAAAAAAAGGGTTACGGAATGAAAGGTATATAGACAGGGGAATGTGGGGAAGGGTCGAGGAAAGAAGGGGGTGGTCAACGGGCCTGGATTACGTCAATATTTATTGAAACTTACACGCTTTGCCATGCGTACCTGCTGCATTGTACGTAGCCGATCATCGGCTCATGTCATGTTGTAAATGTACAATATGCTAGTCAATGTAACTACATGTAGATCGTCGACGGGCTGCGAATTTGTGAAAACTTACACGCCTTGCAGTGCGTGTTTAAGGTGCACATGTACATCATTATAATCTTTCCTAATCTTGAGGGAATTTGATAATGAATCTTTTCAATACGAAAATATAGTTAATAATGAATCTTTTCAATAAGAAAAAAACTTATAATGAATCTTTTCAATATAAAAAATGACATAAAATATGAGTGAATGAAATCATTGTATGAATAGCATATATGAGTTAAGTTTGTTCTCAGAATTTAAACTGGCTTGGAAAACACAAAATTATTAGAAATTGGAGGTTAGGAGGATGTGTAATGTATTACTTACGTATCAGAAAAGAATTCCAACAAAACTGGACTAAAATATTTACATCATTGGGAATTGAATTTGATTTAACATGACTAGAAGTGACTTAAAGCAATAATCTAACTTCCTTAGATATAATTTGAAAACGACACAAATATAGAAAAACTGACAAAATTTGACAAAAAATACACGGATAAGTAGTAAAAATCCGTAATGTTAGTTGTCTGCGAATGACAAATACTGTTCATATAAAGCTATTCTAGGAGAAAATGAATGAACTCGAATCATAAACCGTCTCGTTCAGATATCTGCCTTCTACGAAATCAATCACCCAGGGTCTCAGCATAATTTGTTCAAACTAATAGCCTAATATAACCGTCATACAGCTGCCTATACAATTCAATGCTAGCTTAACCTTGTGGCGTATTTGGTGCGTTTATTCACATATCCCTAAGAGATATCTTTTTATGTTGTATTTATTCATTTATTTTATCTCTCACGTGGCACGCACGCACTGTCAATAGACCATGGGCTACTGGGGTAAACCCTCCCCCCCCCCCCCCCCCCCCCCCCCCCTAGGGAATTTTCGGGACCTATATTTTCAGAAACCTTGGTGCCTGAGCTGCCAGAATCAGGTTGTCTAAGATCTGGCCAGTGGTGGGTGTGGCCACTAGTGAAGCGAATGTAAAAAAACTGTAAAAAAGCGGCGAATTATCGCACCTAATCCAAATGTCTCTTTACAATAATTCTGCCAGTGGTATTTAGAATTAGCATACACAATTGGTGTAGCTAGGGTTCTTATAATTGATTCTGTGATAGATTTAGTATTTTGTGATTTTTCACAGTCCGAGGCTGAGGTAGCGGACTTTGACAGGGCTGGCCACACCCACCACTGGCCAGATCTTTGACAACCTGATTCTGGCAGCTCAGGCACCAAGGTTTCTGAAAATATAGGTCCCGAAAGTACCCTAGGGGGGGGGGGGGAGGGTTTACCCCAGTAGCCCATGGTCTACAAAGTATTATCCCAAATTGATAAATTGTAATGCAGAAAGTCTCAAATAACAGAATCAATATTGACAGATTCAACGGAACACAATAGTTTGTATATAAATTTGGAATTTCGTTCATCGATAATCTTTTAAGGCTAAATACTGGTAAGCCAGTTGTAAATGATGGGGGAAACCGGAAACCCTGTGCAAAATCAATGTCAATCCCAAGTCAATGGCCAAGTCCTAACCAACGACCACACACTAATATAACAGAAAATGAAATAATCATCAGGTCAATCTGTCTGTAGAAACATTGACTATGCCAATGCATTAAAGATACAATACAACAAAATAATGACATAATATGATTACAAATAAATATATCAGCACATTATAAGATAGGTTAGTAATTGCCTAGCAAATGAAATATTACTGGACTTGCAAAAAAACAAATACTTTGTTAACCCCAAAATTTCAAAAATTTAGGCAAGATCAAAGATGGATCTCATCTTTAAATGAAAGTCCATGGTAAAAACTACTTATGCACAAATGTTGGTGCTTCTATCAGAAAATGAACGATGTTTACCTATAACCGCTGGACTATGTTGTTTTCGCGTTAATTTGACTCGATGCTTAGACTTATTCTCATGCTTGAGAGTCAGAAGTCTTAAGATGCTTTGGTAGGACGTTTCTTGCAGTATATGGCCGCATAGGGTTTCTTAATACTCTCTACTGTCTGTAGCACATCCACATCAATTGGAACCTCTTCTGAACGGAGAATTAAACTTTTTTTCTAGGTTAACTGATATTCGAACAAGTATTTTGATGGGATGAAGGGTTAGTGAGAAGTTTGAAAGATCTGCCTTAGTGAATGGCAATGTATTTTCCAACTTCATTTTACTTTAGAAGAGTTGATAGATTGGTGGGCAACCAGATAGATAAATATTAAATAAGTAGTACAACTAAATATCAGTTAAAGACGTAACTCTTTTTATTGTTTTATTGTTTTCCATGATAGATGATGTATGTTGAACATCCTACGGGCGGTTAATGGGCACTTTCAGGAAATTGCTTCCAGACATCTCTACAGACAAAAGTGGAAAGGGACTGCTAATTTGAATGCACAATATATTCATTATCAAGAATCTCCACTCGAGGTTAGACACACTGTACCGTTCTCTCGCTCCTATCAGCGACTTTGCCCCTAAACCAAACAAACCTGCCACAATGTTGTATTTTTGACAGCTGAGAAACTTCCAAGTAATTGCAAGAAGCAGACAGATGCAAACGATATCTCCTGCAATGCATTGGCTCTTAGGGCTCCTTACACATTTGACTGGACAAAAGCTAGGAGAGCAAAATTTACCCTATATGTACCAAAGAAGAGAGAACTGCTCTCGATCACAGGCACTTGCTCCAGAAGTGAAGAACTAGCTAGTACTAGTAGTCCTTATAGACAAGAGTAGTATGCTTGATGTGTTGATGATCAAAACGTGATAACAGAAATCCTCCCCAAACAGGCAGTCTCTATATATAATTTAAAATCAGGTGCTGTATACATGTACATGGCTGGCATGATCTGGGCCATCCAAGCCATGGAATCACCACTTCAGAAGTTTAAGTGGCCATGAAGTGACCGAAACGAAAACGGAGTAGTCTGGGAAAGGAAGGTCAAGACCAGGTTGGTGTATTCATTTAGTTTATTTGATGTCCTGCTGGAAGATGTGCAGTAACTGTGTGCCAGACTCCCCCTTAGGGGCGGACAATCTGTCAACTGTTTATATGCATACCTGATTCTAAATTATAAATAGATACTGCTACGTTATTATTATTGCATTTTCCTTTGTTTTTCATGGGGTTTCAGTCTTTGGGGAGGATTTCTGGCCCCGTGTCATCACGTATTGATCATCAACACATCAATCATACTACTCTTCTCCATGAGGACTACTAGCTAGCACTAGCTTGTTCTTCACTTCTGGAGCAAGTGCTTGTGTCTCGATTGATGAATTAGTTAATCCAATGCACTGGGGCACACTTCACTGATACTGTGTAAACCTCGTCAATCTGGGGAGCCATCTGATGCCTCTTGGACCCGAGAAGAATCTTCTTTCCTTTTCCCCTGATCGAATCCCAACCTCTATACTTAAGTTGAAACTCGTATACACCTGAAGCACTATTAACCCCGTAAGGTTACCATTGCAAGCCAGTTAAAAGCCCTGTCCCAAAACACACCTCAAAGCAGCATAATCCTAAACTAGGTGTATCTCCAGGTTCCTGAGTGTTATCAGGTAGAGAATATCATCGCCACCTGTCATTATTCAATCCATATTCTGTTTTATTTCAAAATTTACAACTTATCATTCAAATGACATATTCTCATTAATTACGCAGGTGATGGTTACTCTAGGTTCAGAGTTACTTTAGGCATATCATTTACTATGCCCAATAAAAAGTATTTTTTTGATTTTTTACTGCTGCAGACTTTTACAGGCCATAACATTGAAAATTTTAGTGAGAAATTTTGACGCCAAGTGCATTAAGTTCGAGCAGATAGAAAGCTTCTCAACTATTTATAGCATGCCCGACTCTCGGCATTGTTTCACTGTGACGCGCGACCATTGAGGTGTGTCTTTGTACAACTGTCTTTTGTTCCTAGCCCACCTGGGATCAACGACACCTGTCCCTGCTCAACCACCACTGGTTTTCTGGCTCCGCACACGAGATATCTCACTAAAATTTTCAATTATTATGGCCCGTAAAAGTCTTTAGCAGTAAAGAATCAAAAAAATACTTTTTATTGGGCATAGTCAATGACATCCCTAAGGTATCTGTGGACCTAGAGTAACCATTACCTGCGTAATTAATGAGAATATGTCATTTAAAAGAAAAGTTGTAAATTTTGAAATAAAACAGAATGTGGATTGAATAATGACAGGTGGCGATGATATTCTTTACCTGATAACACTCAGGAACCTGGAGATACACTTAGTTATAGGATTATGCTGCTTTGAGGTGTGTTTTGGAACAGGGCTTTTAACTGGCTTGCAATGACACCCATCACCTTAACACATAACCTTTACGCCATCCATTATCTTAGACGTACACCGCATTGACCTACTTGGCATGACCTACTTCTGACCGCCGTTGCCAAGATAAAAAGAAATAACCGTTTAACAACAGAGTATTCATATTTCACGTGTACATTTTCTGAACACAAAAATGAAAATGTCAAATTCTGCTATTGGAAGTCAACATTCAAACGCACTTATATCATAGCAAAATATTCCCATTAAGAAAATAATCGTCAAAAACAACCATCATTAGTTCAGACCTGGATACTGGTGAGGATACTGAGTGGGTTTCAGTAGGTTAAGACATGGAAAGTTACCTCCATTTATCATCAGCTGACGTTTATGTCGGACCGGCCAAAGTTTGTTGTCTAGACTTGCATCAACCTCTCACCATGGCTGATGTTCCTGAAGAGAATGTGAAAAAGACCCTGCCTAAATATACAGAATTGAATGACCTAGCGAGCGATGCTATCGGTGGCAAGATCATCTTTGCCACAGATGACTGGTTTGCCACTGCAGAGAATCTTTTGAAGAATTTCCAGCCAGAATGGAAAGAGCACGAGTTCACCGAATGCGGGAAATGGATGGACGGCTGGGAGACGCGGCGGAAAAGACTCCCCGGCCATGACTGGTGTATAGTGCAGCTGGGGGCCCCTGGGGTTATTCACGGGCTTGATGTGGATACCTCTTTCTTCACCGGGAACTACGCGCCCAAGGTGTCCATACAGGCGACATGTATGGGATCGGTGTCTCCGAGAGATGTCCGAGCTATAGGCACTGCAGCTACCGAGGGGGAGTTCAAGAAAATCAAGGAAATCCACTCAGAAGATTGGACCACCATACTCCCTATGACCTCTCTTGGTGCAGGCTACAAACCCACGTGTCATAACTACTTTGAAATTGCCAGGAAAGAAAGGTGGACCCACGTAAGGTTGAACCTGTTCCCTGATGGAGGGGTAGCGAGACTGCGTGTCTACGGAGAAGTGGTGCCGGACCTCCTGCAATTGCCAACAGACCAGATGGTGGATCTGGCGGCCATCTTGAATGGCGGTCTGTGTATCGGCTGCAGCAACGTTCATTACGGTCATGGTCGGAATTTGATTGCCCCCGGGAGGTCCACGTGTATGGCTGACGGTTGGGAGACAGCCAGACGCCTAGATCGGCCAGCAGTATTGGAAACTGATGAAAACGGAAATCTGAAGGTGAGAAAATAAGTATGCATTTTGTACAGTGCCGACATTTAATTCCTTCAAATAATGCGTAGGCATACCAGGCATAATACACAACCGTGCGCCCGATTGTCACCTGGTTAAAGATATTTTCTGACATGTTATCCATGGGTGTATGTACAACCAGGCACTGGCAGACGTCCGGTCGACTGGTGCAGGAATTAAATGTCTGTATTGTAAATTAGCCTTTGATTGTATCAAAATGGCTTTAACTCATTTATTCATGGTAACACAAGGGATCGGGTAATGCTATACAACAACCACATCACCCCAACTCTATATCATAAATTGACCAATATTACTTTGTCCGTAAACCAGGGCCCTACCTTTGACCAAGAGAGAATCCCTTCTACAAACGAGTGTCATTTAAGTATCACAAGTGTCTCTTACCTGCAGGTTTAAGATTTCTTTCGTAAAACAGTCAAAACATATACAGGCGAACTTGGATATGACGGACCACTGTACGACGGACTTTTTTCTATGACGGACGATATGCTTGGTCCTAGTCCCATGCATATCACGTATGTGTCATATGTATATGACGGGTTTTACATATGACGGACCAATTTTCCTGGTCCCATTGAGTCCGTCCTATCCAAGTTTACCTGTATAGCGTTTTGAAACGGAGCTCCTTTCCACAATTATAGACTAAGAACCTTCAAATCACACAAGTGTAGAGGAAAGATCAAAGCAGTGAAGGGCATCACATCAAAAATGATCTTCCAGAGTTTTTGTTGAAAATGTGAAAAGGGGCATTTTTCTACATTCGGATTCCATAACTTTTGAACAAAATCAAAGTTAGAAAAACACTGTGATACTCTATTACTCTTCCTTTCCCTTACCTGTAACTTTTCCAAATTCCAAGAAAAACTGTTTAATAACAAAATGCATGTTTGAAACGACCATGTTTCGGTGACATTTCAGATAGAGGAAAGGACCGTTTACTGCTTGTGTACAAACTTCCAGTATGGGAGCGTATATCATGGATGGTCTTTCACTTTGCTGAGTGCTGGCCTAGATATTCAGAGTTGGTCATCCTAAGATGATCAGTGCTATTAAGATCGACCCAGAAACCACATCCCAAAAATACACCTCACATCACCATAATCATATCAGGTGCATTTCCAGAGTTTTGAGTGTTATCAGGTAGAAAATATCATACACATGTAGCAAGTTAGCAACTGTACTTTGTCACCTCAATATTCTATTGCATTTCAATATTGCTCACAAGTGATCAGAGAGCTACTAGTATGTCTTTTAGAACCATACATATAACTGGGGTTCTTGTGTATGGAGGCTTGGGAACCCTAGTGCTCAATAGCCTTGAGTAACACCAGGTGGCTTGGAGAACAAAAGTTCATAAAGTGTAGATTATGCCATATAACCCACACTTTTCGAGGCCAGCGATTGGTGGAAGGCAGGCAAATGTGGTACAGAAACTTTTAGCTGTAAGGAATCTGAGATTTTCCTCTTAATGTCACTTGTCTATGATATCCCTGAGGTTACTCTGAACATGCAGTGACCATCACCTGTGTAAATAATGATATTATGTCAGTTCAATAAAAAAAATTGTGAGAATTGAAATGAAATAGGTTATTGGTTGAAAAGGGCGATAGCCTATGATATACCCCACCCGATAACACTCAAAAATTCGGAGACACGTCTTATTAAATTATTAATATGCTGCTGTGAGGCATGGGTCTTTTAAATTGGTCTCAACAGCACTGATCACCTTAACATATGTAAAAATATCTAAATGACCCCATATTCACAAATTAGCTTCTTCGGTATATCTTAAAGATGCACTTTCATGTGTCTGTTCTGATCATCCGATCATGCATTTTATAAGAGTGCATCTATTGATGATTGATGTCCAGGTATCCTACTGCCACCCACCAGTACATGTAGTTAAATAATCTATTTCATGATTGCCATTTTTGGGCAAACGCAGAATTTCTATTAAAACAATTGTGCTTCTTGAAATGCACGAATTCTATCAAGACCGTTTCGAAATAAAGCTCCGGCAGTCTGAAACTTAGATTCATGTTGAGTTGAACACCTGCAAGTGTTTACACTTAGAATTAGCTTTACACTTTACACTGGCTCTAAAGATTGCTGCTCAAGGTTCAATTTGGCCATGTCAGTTTAATGCATACCGGTATCACGTGTCCTCGTTAAAGATGAGCTGTTTAGACTCTGTTTATAGTCCGGTTATCTTGTACCGTAGGTTAGATTGCGATGAGCAATCAGTTAATGATGGAAGAAACTGGAATACCGGGGAAAATTCCTGGTTGTCTCGCTCTAAACATTATTTATATTGCCTTTCTTCATAGCTTAGTTCCCCTTTCCCTTTAAGTCATCCTAGTTATGTGTTGTAGTTGTTTGGCATAAAGAAATTTTTTAGTTTTAATATTGTACCAATTATGCTGCGCCATTAAGAAACAAACAGATATTAATGCAGTATTCCTTTTATACTCGGAGGGTCCGAGGTTACTTAAGTCCCTCTATAGGCTTTATGGGAAAACTGTAGAATGAATAATTTTTCCGTGTGGCAATCTTCCGTAATTTTTCATATTTGTGTGTTTCCGTTTCTAATATTGCCGAAGAGAGGACATATGTTTTTTCCGTTTCTAATTTTCCCGTTTTATGTAGATTTTTAAATTTTAGTATACCAAAGAGTAAATAGTAATGGGTAAAGACAAGGGTGAGGCCACTATACATTTAAAACATCTTTATGTATTTGTTCTTGAAAAGAATATTCTCCGTGTTTAATAAGTGCGGTCATGTATTGTTTGTGTTTTTTACCTTTGTTGTTCATTCCCGTTTGAAAGCATTTGGGAAAAATCGGGAAAACAAAACTCACTTAGCCATTCTACAGTATCACAATAGAAAGGCTTGCAAACTATACGTGACTTGTATTTCCTTGCAAGGTGCCCGGCAGCGAGTGGGCGATACTTCGCCTCGGGGTTCACGGAGAAGTCAGAGAGATAGAGATCGATACAAACCACTTCAAGGGCAATTTTCCTGACACCTGCATGATCGAGGCGTGTTATCTCGGGAGAGAGGTCGAGGAGAGACATCTATTAGATGGGACAAGTCAGATCGAATGGAAATGTTTGCTTCCAGCACAGAAGATGGCTGCCCACAAACGACAATTCTACCGCGGCGACCAGGTCCGCCATTGTGGCGTCATTTCGCACGTGAGGGTTACCATGGCGCCCGACGGCGGTATCAGCAGAGTTAGGTTGCTAGGTTACCGCACTCACGACCAAACATAACTGTGAATACCGCAAGATAAAATCACCTGGGGTATCTTTATTGTTATTTTGTTGTTTTTTTTCAAAAATTTCTACACCCAAGTCTTTATTTTATTTTGTTATATTACGTAAAAAGAAAAAATACAAAAACAAAAATTCGTGAGTATAAAATCAATAAGACGTCCTGAAATGGGGAACTAATGCGCTCATGACATACTGCAAACTGTTTCCATAAAAAACGATTACAACTTAATTGTACACAAGAGTATGAAAACTAGTGGATAATAAAATATTGAAGCATCCCCCTTAATGTCGTGTCGTTAGTTCTTCATAAATTCACAAATGACATGGATAAAAAGTACCATTTTCAACCGAACGCCTGCAACATAACTGTGTTGCCATGTATTTTATTGATTATCTACTACATGTAGGTGTGGCAGGCAACGCTATTAAGAGAACAAACAAATATACGGTTAGCTGATTATGACTGCAATTTAGCTACCATTTGTCTTGTATAGTATGGTATATTTCTAACCGTAATTAACGACTTACCAGCTCATATGGTACGATTATCGTGGTTCAAGTGGCAGGCAACGCTATTAAGAGAACAAACAAATCTACGGTTAGCTGATTATGACTGCAATTTAGCTACCACTTGTCTTGTATAGTATGGTATATTTCTAACCGTAATTAAGGACTTACCAGCTCATATGGTACGATTATCATGGTTCAAGTGTACAGAACAGAAATATTACAAGGCAAAAGCTGTAAATGAAAACACTCCAATAGAGTCATCGGGCCCAAAGGCGTGGTTATTCTACTTAATAGCGTAGTACAGATTAAACGCAAATATATTAACACTTCCAATGCTGAGGCTACTTTCGTCCAAAGCACAGGAACGCAAAGAATTTTGAAAAAACATCTAAACCCTGTCGTGTTGGTATTCATCGGATAGCTCTCACTGAGCACTCTCAGATGAGTACCCATGTGTCAGGGTTTAGGTAATTTTTCTGGTTTTTGTATCAGTTTGTATTGGCAAAATTAGCCACCACCAGCATAAGGGTTAACAGATAAGAACATTGTATTTGCATACTGAAACGAACACTATTCCCATTCTCCCACGTTGCAATATAACACGAGAGAACGCGTTGTGTTCTTAGGTCTATGGCAACGAGAAAATTACAAGACTTTGTATAGTACCAAAGTGTCACTTACTTTGAAAAGCTGTGGAGTTTTAGCATGGAAGCATTCATAACATGCTTGCTAGAGGCTAAATTTATGCATGGCAAATACTCTACATAAGTCTAAATACTACCCAGAATCATTTGTCAAAAATCTTTGAAAATGTCTGCTTTAGCTGCTTATTTTGCTCTTGCTAAATAGATAAACAGCTTAATTCTGAGATGCAAAAAACCTTGCTTATTTATCTTATTTATAGGAATGTGTTATATTGAATATTTTTGCGCAGCACTAAAAACTGCACCCAAACATATCTTTAATACGTAGGTTGGGAGTCTTGGTCTCTGATTTGGAATTTTGTTTTTATAATACACTCACATGTACAATGTATATTGTCCATTCATTTACTTAGATTTTCTCTTTCAAGATTTCTTCTGTTTAATTTCTTTATCTTTAAAATCACCTAGACATATTTACAGTATAGCATGCATACATTACTCACTTGCGTAGTGAAGCTATCTTTATCTGTGACGTCACATACTTATTAGGTGTGATCGTATCTATTCCCAGGCTTCTGGGTCCCAATCTGGAGTGCAGTCGTGTTAAGTGCCGGGACTGTCCGGATATGTTGGGCAGAAATTGAAGGTCTTCCCTGTAGACAGTAGCTCGTGATTAGTCGTGGCTTGTCCTTAGGCCCTTGCCCCATCATGGACACATCCTTTATATTACAATTATAGACAATTTATTACTTAACAGTATGTCATTTATATCACCTATTGCAACATATAGCTGATCCCCGTGGCGAACACGAGTTTGAACTCCAAACTTCTACCAACTAGGGGGAAATAGAACCACCCATGAATGGCTAACATTTGAAACAGTAAAAAGGAAACTTAGCGCACATTTTCTAGAAATATAGGCTTAAAAGGAATTATATATGATACAACAGGATTTTTATGGGTCGAATCAGAAATTGACGTTAAATAAACAATGAATAATGCTCTGCGAATTAAATATGATTACCCCCTCCCTATCAAAATGTGGGAATGTCAAAAAATGAAAGGAGGTGAGGGGAGAAAGAAGAAGAAAAAATGGTTGTGGCAAAAACAAATGCTGTGATATTTTAAAAAGACGTAATTTCCTACTTCTACTCATGTCATGTGTGCAGTGCTGAGTTTCATGAATTATTACTCATCTGCTAATTTAAGTAGTATTGTATTGTATTGTATGTTTATTGACTGCACGTTTGATGTACAAAATCATAGCAAATACAAGATTTTTTGTCGGAACGCACAAAACAAAAGAACAAAAATGTAATACATTATACAAGGAATACAAAAGAACATAAACTGAACAAATTATAAATCAGGTAATAAAATATACCAGAATTACAAGAGAACATAAGTAAACTAGCAAATACTCTGCTAGTTTAGGAAGATATATACAATCTAGGGATATTGAGCATTTAAAGTGCGGGCTTTAATATATACTTGCTGAAATGTACGAGGTCATGTAAAGGTGATAGTAGATTCCTAGTAGAAGCGGTGTACCAGTTACTGGCGGACCAGGTAGTTTGATTGGTACATTTTGCATGTGTTATTGGCTGGGTTGACAAAAGTGTATCTTAAAGAAATTTCGGTGTAAGAGGAAATTGTGAGAATTTAAATTTAAACCTAAAACGATTGTGGATAGGTGGAAAAGCAATAGATAAACATAATTCAAGGATGCTGGAAACTGCTTAGCTACCCCCACATTCACTCGCCACAGATTGCAAAGTTACAGACTTTTGACGATAGAAGGCGCCAATGACGTAGCTGCTGATGGTTGCAATTAATGACACTTTTTTCAGAAATACGCTGAGAATTCACCAAACCAAAACTGTAAAACCTTTCTGGCCATTCTTCAATCCACCATGGAGCAACCCAGGGCGACAATAAAAAAAGAATTAAATGTTGGTGCAGTCAGCAACATACAGTGCCGGCATTTAATTCCTGCACTAAATGAGCGAGCGGCCCGGGGATAGTTCACAACCGCACGCCCGACTGCCACAGTTTCCTGGGCATGGATGCATGTGTGACGTCACGACTGAACGTAGCTCTGTTGCTAGGCTAAGTGTGTCATTTATGTACTTCCCTTATTTTTTGAACTGTTGTCCACCAGTGTTTTTACAACCAGGCACTGGCAGACGTCCGGTCGACAGGTGCAGGAATTAAATGTCTGCACTGACAAATTTTCCTATTTTTTCAAAAATAGCGGCATTGAATGGCCAAAGTTTAAATTAAAAGAGGCAAGGACACAACGCCACTTCCAATTGAAGAGACCAACACCAACGCAAACCGCTCATGCACAAACGCCGAGAAAACTGTGTCAAACTACCGGTATTTATACAGGGATATAGATTAGTGAGCACAAATAAATATCGTGCCAATCATAATAACCCGCATACTTGTTTTCCATCGGATGGCTTAATTAGACTCAGACCACAATGGTAGTATTTACCCTTCTAATGGTAGACTTCGGTTGATATTGGCTCAATATCATTTTGACCCCCTAGTGCTTATATTCGTGACGTATGTACATTTAAGAGGTCAAGGTATGCTATAATTCTGAGGGTCCACCAAGAATTGGAATTCATATGATTGACGTAGCAGAATCGTACAAACATCATGCAGTGGAGTCTAATGGATAAGTAAAGTTCTACCCATACAAAGGGTATCATAGATTGGTTGTATTTGGTTGTAAGTCGGGATCGTTAACATGGTAATTGGTACATCGATTTGTAAAATATGCTACGACATGTAGACGGGCAATTTGCTTAATGCTTAATGTTTATTTAATTAAAATAGATTCAGGGCCACTAAGAAAGTTAAGCGTTGCCGTGGATTCATAGGCGCTGTATTTTTAAACAAAATTTTTGAATGGGGTACTATTGCAAACGTAAGAGTAAGGTAGCGCCATCTGTAGAGTTAAGTTAGAGTTAAAGTAGTAGCCTACTCCATACCATGGTCATTTTTGAAAATTGAATATCTAAAAACTGAGTTAACAGAAGACAGCGGCACTTATGCCATTCTATAGGTTATAACTCAAACTAGTAATTAACGAAGACTGATTGAATTATCAATGAGAGGTGTTTTGATATGATGTGGCATCGCTCAGAAAGCATATCTTCATGTGTTTGACTTTTAGGCAAAATATCAAGACTCTTACCTGAAGAACAAACTGTACCATTTGGTCATTCATTTGTTCGGTCGGGTCAAAATTACTTCAGAACACGCGGTTTGGATTGCAAATGCTGATTTCATGGTCCTATCATAATCCGATGTATCTGTGAGATGGTATGACATGACATGCGAGCGTCTGTTCTGATACCATTATGCTGCTGGTGGCTAATTTGGCCGTTACAAAATGATGCAAAAAAACTAGAAAAATGACTGAAACCCTGGTACATGGGTACTCAAAGAGAGATATCCTGTGAATACCCACATGACTTGGGTAGGATTATTTTTGCATTCTTGTGCATTGGACTAAAGTTACCTCAGCAAGTGACCTCAGAAGGGTTAAGAAACCTACAGGGAATTTATATTTCTTATTAAACGCCCCTTCAGTCATGAAACGGTTCCACGATATAAATAACAGTACAGGAAGTAAGATGCATGCGTTTTATTTACCCTTTTGTTTTATGTACATAGCTGAAATACATTAGAAGTCTCATACAGGGTAGTATAAACTTAGCACTCTGTGCGGCTGAGAGAGAGAGAGAGGGGGGGGTGTTAATGGTATAGCACTACTATGTGAAGTAAAAACAGAATAAATGCCCCAGTCAATTTTACACATGTCAAAACGAAACTGAAATAATGTACAATGAGAGAGAGAGAGAGAGAGAGAGAGAGAGAGAGAGAGAGAGAGAGAGAGAGAGAGAGAGAGAGAGGGGGAGGGAGAGAGAGAGAGAGAGAGACTACGGATGACTAGGAATCGACTGGTGTCCATAGTTTCAAATCTGACACACAGAGATTGCAGATGCCCTTTGAGTTTAAACTCATTAACAATTAACATGACATTAGGATGTCTATTTGAAATTACGCTAGTGACATGATCGTATTTAAATACAATGCTGACCATAATTATTGACCTGGTAAAGACCGTATGGATTTCTGGGAATATCCCGACACCTAAATGTCAACATCAGCGAAAACTTATTTCGTATTTATATCTATATCATATGAACTTTAAATTTTAAATTGTATCATGCAAGTGAGCGCACCAGTGCCATAGCATAGGGAGATAACAGTTCTAAAACCGGGACCTTATGCAGCAGTGAGAGAGAGCGCACAGTCGAAGCACACTACTCTAACCACTAGACTATTATGGCAGCCCTCTTTGTGGGATTCACAAGCTGAAGTGTTGGGTTGTGCCGAGACTAATATGGTGGAAAATAATACATAGAAAGATGAATAAAGACCAAAATGAATCATATATATATTCCAGAAAAGTATAGAATTCATTCTCTCGACCTCATGGGACAGGATTGAATAAACGAACGGAATTCCGCTACGCCATTTCACAATTTAATCAGCCCTCCGAGCATGCAAGCCAAAAACAGAAAAGTGAAGTCTCGGGAAACTAAGGTATTTTCTCGCCTGCCCATTCGAACTTGTATTTATGTAACACTTGTGCTTCTTATAATTGTGTTCAGTAGTGTAATCTACAATACCGGTATACACAGCACTGGACCTTCTGTAAGATATCTTATACAATGTACACTTTAATACAGGTAATGTAGTACTTGGACTTCTAGATCTCTACTGAAGTGTACACTACAATACAGGTACATGTACACCTAGCACTTAGACTTCTGTTATATGCCTCATACGCCAAATGCAGGTAGTAGTAGTGTGACTTCTGTTAGACGACGAATGAGCTACGATGCACTTAAAACAGCTGGTGTAATGAACCAAATAAGTGGCTACCTATTGGTCGCAAACAGTAATTATATGAAAAAATGTCCATGCAACGCCGTTACCACTCGTTTTTCCACATTCAAGCATTCATCTTTTTGGTGCACCATTTAAGATAGATTTGGTAATTAATTTAACACAAGCTGGAACCTGATTCATATGCCACATCTGGATAAATAAGTCATTCGTCAAGAAAAACTGACTACACTGCCGATGTTTGTTGGGTTTATTTTTCAAATAATTCTCTTTGTTGACGATTTGTGCTCACAGTTATCGGATCGTGTGTGTACCTCAGATACGGTAGGGTTAAGTATGCCTCTGCGTCTCATTTCAAGAATTAATATATGTAAATAAGCCTTATTCCAAGAAAGTATGTGCACATATGATAAACCATTGGTACGTCTGAGAGAAAACTCATTAAAAGGAGGCACATAAAAAGTGTAAATGAATAAAAAGAAAAAACGAAGGCGAATACATGCCTTGAAACACTGGCGTTGGAATACAACCTACTCTTCTATAGACGCACACTCTCATTTGCATAGTATGAACTCCCAATTTGCATAGATAAACGCGCACGCCTCTAGAATATATATTCAACATAAGAATGCAACTAAACGTTTTTTCGTCGTTTTTACTGGCAAGGACACCAACAATTGGCTTCATACCAAACTCCCACTAGCCTATCGGACTACCATAGTGCGTCAAAGCACTGCCAAAGTCAATGTAAGAGGTACCTACAGTGCTGGCATCTAATTCCTGCACAAAATGAGCAGGCTGCCCGGGCATCGTTCATAACCGCACACCCGATTGCCACACAGTTTCCTCTGGGCACGGATGCATGCGTGACATCACGACTGAACGTAGCTTTGTTTCACAAGCTATGTGTGTCATTGATGTGGTTCGCTTATCTTATGAATTGTTGTCCACGGGTGCTTTTACAACCAGGCACTGGCAGACGTCCGGTCGACTGGTGCAGGAATTAAACGTCTGCACTGTAGATGCCACGCCGCTTCTGATAGATAGCCGCTGCAAGTTAACATAGCGGTATAACAAATTAAAGTCACTCAAAGGAATGTAAGAGATTGATTTAAAAGAGCGGGTTAAGATCATATGCTATTGAGCAATAAAGGTGGTATGTGTGCAAGTATCAGAATGGCATCGGAATGAGATCATTATATTTGTCCACATACAGTTACATAGCCTATCCCCAAACATGCACTAATACTAGTTACATTTCATTACGCATGGTGTCGCTGCAGTCTTCTACTTACGGTATATACACATTATTTTGCTAATGAGTGCAATTGCATCCGCGACATGCCCATGGAGATTTGCTTTCTTGATAAGTGTGCGCGTATATAGGCTTTTATAGATGGCAGTTACCTCATATCTTATATATATATATATATATATATATATATATATATATATATATATATATATATATATATATATATATATATATATATATATATATATAAATATATATATATATATATATAAATATATATATATATATATATATATATATATATATATATATATATATATATATATACACATACATACATACATACATACATACATACATACATACACATATATATATATATATATATATATATATATATATATATATATATATATATATATATATATATATATATATATATATATATATATATATATATATATATATATATATATATATATATATATATATATATATATATATATATATATATATATATATATATATATATATATATATATATATATATATATACAATGGCAATTTCTTGACTCTTGAATCCATATTGATCGGCCAAACAGTGATGAAAACGTCATATGAGAGGTACATGTACATACAATCTCAAGCAGGGAAATATGATGAGTTTTGAGTATGGGGAGTATGAAAAATGATTTACCTAACGTCGAATACAGTCGCTTTGAGCGAGGTGGTAGGAATGACTAGCTGGCATTATTTCATTTCAAGGCAAGAAAATAAGGGAACCCCAGTGTGGGTATGCAGGATGACCTAATTTTGATGACCCATATTCCCGTGCGAGCATGTGAAATTACTTCACTAGTTACGCTACCGTTACGATAGTGCTTTCCAATAGAGTGCAATGCAACCCCAAATCCGTGCAATGTCTATTTTCAAAGGTAATATTGGAATGCATCAATAAGAAAAGTTTTGACTCATAAATGTCTGCATAATTCCTAGAAAAGGGATCCTTTGCAGCAATGTGCATTTTGAAGTATACCGTGTGCACCTCCATAATCATTAAATGCCACCCGGCCCTAAGTCGCCACGACCGTAAGTATACCAATTCACTCACTCAATGTTTTACATAGAATTCAAAGAAATAATGTAATGGGAGATTTAAAATACACAGCAAATATTATATATGAATTGAAATGTACACCCATCAGTAATGCCGTCGTGCGAGCGTCCGTGAGATTCTCTTCACACATACATGACGAGACTTTGCGAGATTTGGTTAACTCTCGCGCAATCTCGCGTGTCTTCTGCTCGTCAGGACGAAAGGCGATTTGGTAGCTTGAGCTCTTTAATGACAATGCATCATCTTGTCAAATTCTGAAACAGAATAATATGTTCCTGTCAATTTACAATGAATCAACAACTTAAACGCAAGAATGAAATTCTAGTAAATATCACACAGAGTAGACGGTAATGTCGTCAAAACACAATAACGCACGCACACAAAGAATTCTTAAATGATTTGTTACTTTACTAATTTCCGTCTGAATTTTTGCCTAATTTGCAGATATTAAGACAATTACGTTTTGATCGGTTTATGTTACTATGATTTCTACTTATATCTTCACCCTTGTGTAGATAACTTAATTTATGTTATCACGCACTTATGTTAATCTAGATATTTGACGATGTGCATCTATGTTATTTTTGTTTTCTTATGCATATGTATGACTTTTGTAATGTAATATTAAAGCAAATAAACATACTACTACTTTACCACCGATACTCGTTTGTTTTTCTGTTTGTAATGTTTCAGGTTTTGGTCGGTTTAGAAGTATTCGGCAAAAAACAAAAAAAAGTTATTCCTGAGTGGATATTCAAAGAATTTGACTTGGTCAGGGAAGCAAGTATAAATGTTTGGAAATTCCCCTTATATTCTAAAGAAAGCATGTAAAAATTGACAATATCCTATCCGGGTGATTCAACCTAACGCTCATTTATCATATGGTACTGCTTAAACCAAACGTTCCTTATTTCTGTATCCAGAATGTTTGAAGTTGAATTTCCATTTCCGATGAAAATTTTCAATATCATAGATCCCCACATGTTTCATGTCATTGAAACAATGTTTCGATATGTGTAGAACGTTCTGTAGTGTAGTAAAGCTCTATGGAAACCCATATGTTGCTAAGCAATGAAGGCATCCCATTAATTGAGCGGAAGCTAGCATTACAACCTACGCGGTTGTTATCTGATACGTAACCCTTATTGTGTAGTGCCAATGGCAATTTAGCCTAATCGGGCGAAAGCTAGGAGTGGTATCCACAAATAACAATATTACACAAATTAAGGAAATAACAGGGATCGTTTTCAATTATTTTCAAGATCATTTATAATAAGAATATTTAGATCAGCTGATGTGACAACTTGGTCATATAACTGCTTTGTTACACTATAGAGGTGCTGGTGTTCGTACATGTACAGATGACGTTCGAAGATACTTAAGTCTGTATGGTTGATATTTTGATTTCTTGTGTGATTCAGTACAACTCTCGCCAGGAATCATCATGACGCTATTCTTAGCAAAATGTATTAATATTGCAAAGTTGATCCATATTTATACGTATTGTTTATGACTTATCTTATGTTATATTTTGGTATACACGATTTTGCCTATGCTCCCGGTGGTTATGATTAAACATTGTCTTAGCATAAGGATGAACTAAAACCTTTACAGTATTAACATTCTTCTTCTTAAAAGTTAAAAAATTCCGAATGAAATATTTGTGTTTTTGTGTGTGTGTTTGAGAGCATTTGATTCGGGAATTTAATTAAACCAGATAGAAAAACCATTATGTAATAGATTGTACAGATTCACAAGGTTTAGTTGCCTATCAAGTGGTATTCAAAATGACTGGTTTGTATGGTATAAACACAAATTATAGATGACAATAGTGAACATCTCTCTATCATATCATATAAATGGCAATCAACATCTCCATAATCATAGATTGTTTTCAAAATGTCAAAGTCTTAACACTACTTCCACCAGTTGTGAACCCTTTAAAACCACCACCAATAGTACTCAAATGACCAAAGAAATGGCACTTAAGTTAATAATCTCACACCAAGAATCGTTAGCATCAAATAGCACATCATGAGATACTATTGAAATCACCAATATTCTTGGCACTTGGCACTTGGCACTTGGCACGTTACACATATAATGGATTAGCACAGCCTTATTTATCAAAGTGACTTATTTGTTAATCGATACTATATATGTTATCTTTAATTTAGCTTCCATTAAGGAGTATATCGGTTATGGATATGCTAGTAGTGGATTTTGATAGGTATCCGAATGAACAATCAAAAACGTGTTGGTGTAGCTTCTTTGGCTACTAATACGATAATCAGATAGCAGGCACTAGCATGTATGTACCTATTGAATTAAGTCATACATGTAGCACGGATTTTATGATTAAACAGTACCGACTAAGCAGTGTCTTAGCATTCGGTGGAAGTACAACTTTTGCAGAATTTACATTCATCCCCGAATGAAATATTTGGTTGTTTTTGTGTGTGTTTTAAAGCATTTAATTCGGGTGTTTACATGACACCTCGACACCATGCTGTTTTAAAACAGTCAGAAAAGGTTCTTAGGTTACTAAAGAGTCATTTCAAAAGAAGAATTCTCATCAGTCCAATGTGTAATAAAACCGCATGTTTGATCGTTCCGAAAGCAAACTCACTCAAGTCTTCTGTTTTCCTATTATATCGATGTGCTATATTAATTGCGATAATAACAATTAAGCATAGAATCATTCGAAAAGTTAAACACACATCACCTGCTATTCAATAATTTTCGATTTATAAGAATAGTATATATTTTCTGATAAAATCTCATGATGCACATTTAAACATTATAAAGCATCCGCGTCTCACACAATGGTGGGGGCAACCAGTTAAAGACATTCCATCTTAAAATATTCCATGTTATGCACATAGCTGAAGTAAGTTCTAAAATCACGTAGACATGAGGATAGAAAGTAATGTGTTCGACCCCGTCGGTTTTTAAGATGGAACATCCTTAAATGAAGGTAAAACTAACCCATTTACACCGCGAGCGTACCAATGGTCTAACACATAGTTTATACATACTTTGGCAATATTGTAAAAAATAAAATAAAACGGATAGAAGATGGAGTTTATGTTTTGGTTTACATTTCCCTCAAAGTTTTACAATTTTCGATGAGATATGTTTTAAGTTGTCAGACCATGTGGAACTCTAGATGAAAATGGATTGAGGTAACCACAAACAATTCTGTCTACATATTGTTCGACAACAGCACAGCAAGCAGACACAATCGGGCAGGATGGTGAGTGGGTCAAATACAGTTAGGGAGGGTAGGGGGTTATGGAATTGGTGTAATGGCTTTAGGGTTGTATGGGAAGAGGAAGGTCTACACTCAGGCGCTTGCACATTGTCGGTTAGTCAGTGTGCTCTCTACGTTTTGTTGCTTGTTGATTGATAAGAAATCGCAAGTCTAATTATGTTTGGCCAGATAATACTGGAACTCTCAATGCCGGAAGAAATGTATAAATGACATGGGGTCACATTCGTATATCTCATTCTTTTGAGACATGATTTTTTTTCTGTATATATAATCCATATGTACATATATGTATATATATATATATATATATATATATATATATATATATATATATATATATATATATATATATATATATATATATATATATATATATATACATATACATATATATATATATATATATACATATATATATATATATATATATATATATATATATATATATATATATATATATATATATATATATATATATATATATATATATATATATATATATATATAAATATATATATATATATATATATATATATATATATATATATATATATATATATATATATATATGTATGTATATATTAATACATTTATGATCCATTTTCAGAATATCAAACAAGCATATACTGATTTTCATTTTAGAAAAGGTCTTAAAGGATAACTACTTTTTTAGGTATCCTTTTACTTTTGAAGTTTTCTTTTCATCTTATATGAGTGTTGACGTCTCTACCAGCAGAACAAAGAGAGCACACCATATAACTGCCAAGCACCGTTCTATATTTTACATGCATATAATTAGGCAGAGTTATCACCATGCAGTGTACTTAGGAGGCACCTTACAAACAGTGTTAATTTGTCTAAGAAGATCTAGAAAATGCAGGTTTCTGACTACATATTCAATTGGGATATAATCTTAATAGTTTTCCCAAGTCATAGATAAAAATGGTTTTATTTAGATAGGTATTTGTATCCATGCATATATAAAGTGTCTAATAGTATCCAGCCAAGGAAAATGCACTTTCTGCGTATCTAAAGAAAATGGCTGAAAAAGCATTTTTTTCAACTCTAGTCGAAAATGTGACAGGAGATTTTAAGAGAAATAATTGTGTAGTCTCCTACAAAGTTGAATACTTTTCCCTCTCATGAAGTTTCTAAGTGAATCGATACATTTTTTAGTAAATTTATAAAGAGCTGAGAGTGGAAAACAATTTCGTGGCACATTTAATTGTAAACAACTTACAATTTTCCTTAACGTCTGTGCAAAATATAAACACTTTCTTTACAGGTCTTTCTACTACTAGTAACTCTACCTAATTGTATACATGCATACACAAACTTAGGTACCAATTACTAATCCGGGTACCTTAATGCCTTATTTGGATGTCATCATTGTAACAAACTCTGCAAAAAAGTTAAGAACTGTATAAGTCAAATGGGCGGTGAACAAAACTGTAGCTATTTGCAGTTCTATTGACTCAGAAAGGAAAGCGCTAAGTGCCAGGCAAAATCATACTAGAAAGCCTCTCAGTCAGAAACACTATCAATACAACATACAGTAATGAGTTTAAGCTGGAGAATATACAAGTGAAATAATCATAGTATATATATATATATATATATATATATATATATATATATATATATATATATATATATATATATATATATTATATATATATAATATATATAATATATATATATATATATATATATATATATATATATATATATATATATATATATATATATATATATATATATATATATATATATATATATATATATATATTATGTATATATATATATATATATATATTTATATTTATATATGTTTTTATATATATATATATATATATATATATTATATATATATATATATATATATATATATATATATATATATATATATATATATATATATATATATAATATATATATATATATATATATATGAACACATTCGTCATAACGATACAAGAGGTGTGCTCAGTACTGTGTATACCATCATGTTCCTATAGGAGTTAAACATCCACTTCAACATCCTTCTATTTATTTCCTATATAAGTGAATATGGCGAAAATCACTATTGAATAGTGCCATTGGAATCGGGTCATCCCATCAACATTTTACACCGTTCTGCGCAAAGAATGGATGGATGGCAGCCATTTTTATTTTGCCTTCATTTATTGCCCGTAGATGCTCACCTCGCCGTATATGTCAAGCCTATCGATTTTTTGCGGGCTAGTCATCTTTAATTAGATTGCCCGAGACTCTAATTTCCCTGACTACTAAATGAATTTCTAATTTCCATACGTTTATATTCTTGCTCTATCATGACGAGTACGTAACCTGAAGACGAATACGTATCTGAACTATTCAGCGTACAATGTCGTCATTGGTCGGCAGCATTGAATTTCGTCATCATGTTTTGGACATATTAGCAAAACAAAAAGTAATGTTTCCATACGCTCTGGTGAAAAAGGCCGCCAGTTTTAGAAAAGACAACAATTTTCATAAAGATTCTCATGAGAGTAAAACACATACTATTCCTTTGTCAGTTTCTTTTTGTTGATATGTTAGATTCTTTTTCTTTTTCAATTAACCCATATTTATGATACCTCTTACGTATTAGAGGATGATGTACATGTGCGAATTTTGAAATAACCATATTACAGCAAATAAACGCACTACTACTACTACTACTACTACTACTACTACTACTACTACTACTACTACTACTCTCCCATACCTTCGTAATTTATCTGGCCATCACCATCAATATCCGCCTCTCGTATCATCTCGTCGACTTCCTCGTCAGTGAGTTTTTCTCCGAGATTTGTCATCACGTGACGAAGTTCTGCGGCACTGATGTAGCCATTGCCATCTTTATCGAATACCCTGAACGCTTCTTTGATTTCTTCTTCAGAGTCTGTATCTTTCATTTTTCTTGCCATCATCGTCAGGAATTCGGGAAAGTCAATTGTTCCATTTCCTGAAATAAAGTAAATTTGAATTTTCAGTGGTTATCTAAAACAAATATACGTGCATGTACAGTACAGGCATTTAATTCCTGCACCAGCAGTCGACCGGACATCTGCCAGTGCCTGGTTGTACAGACACCCATGGATTGCATGTCAAAATATAAGAAAAGCACACAAATGACCCACGCAGATTGCAAATCAAAGCTACGCTCAGTTGTAAGGTCATCCATGCATCCATGCCCAGGAAACTGGGTGGCAATCGGACGTGCGGTTGTATATCATTCCCTGGCTACCCACGCATTTAGTGCAGGAATTAAATATCGGCACTGTACTCTTTTTCTATTTCAAATGAATTTACGGTTAATTTATTGCTTGTCAGCGAAGGCCATCGTCTAATACATTTTTTCGCAGGTGAAACAACTTAAAGTCTATATTTTGTTAAGTTGACCTCCTATCCAGAGAAGCAGTTATATTGGAGGATTTTCGGAAATAAAATGAGTTAGGTACATGTATATTATAAAATTACGCGTGTAATATGCCTGTTGAAGTATAGATTAAGATCATTTTATGAAAGGTAGGTGCTATTCCTTTTGAAATTTATCCTTTTTAAGAAATAGCTGCATTGAGTTTTGCCTGTAAGTGATATTGGTTTAATAAATGTTTAAATGAAGAGAAATTTGGATGCTTGTCTTAAACTTTCGATGAGTAAATATTAACGTACAAGTACTCCGTCATTTTTCTTCCCGAGTAGGACTAATTACGTTTGGTAAACTAGCATGTTGGATCTATTATCTAAAAGTGGCATTTTGGTGTGCAATACACACCAATACGAAAGAAACTCAAAAACATTTTAATGAAGGCAATATCATTAATGTCAATTTTGATTAATAAGCATGCCCTTCTATCTCATCCATGGAATTAGATCTAACCGCTAGTTGGGAGCTGCGCCGCCCAGAGACAGCCCTCATCTTGACTGCCATTGAGCCAGATTGGGAGAACGTCATGAGTAATCGTGTTGACATTTAGTTTTACAGCCAGATAACAGCAATATCGACGAGCAGACCCCCCCCCCCCCCCCCCCCCCCCTGTCGACTAATTCAAGGACAGGGAGGACCAGCAGGAGTGACGGGAATATGGCTAGCAATATTCTGCCGCTTCGAGCTCCTCTCCTCCTGGCCAGCCAGCCAGCCCTCTGTGAAAATTCTCTTCTGGATGATATGGCACTATAGTGAACTACTTGGGAATATTTAGCCTAAACAACACACTTTAGTAGAATTGCGGGTCCTATTGCCATTTAGAATTCTCACGCGTATGATGGCAATCTTATAACGTCGTATGGAAATCGTGTAGACAACGCGTACATTTGTGTATAGATCGTAGCACCACTAATCATAGTTTAAGAATATTGAACCATACTATATGCAACGATATCTTATTGGGGATGTTCTGCGCGAGCTCCCTTATATGATATCAGAAAACAGTTACAGGGTGCTGCATGTAGGGTTTCGGTATTGAACTACACTAATCATATTGCGGTGTGCATTGTATCATCTACTACTACTACTACTACTACTACTACTACTACTACCGTTGCTGTTGCTGCTACTGCTGATGCTGCTGCTGCTGCTGCTACCACCACCACCACCACCACCACCACCACCACCACTACTACTACTACTACTACTACTACTACTACTACTACTACTACCGTTGCTGTTGCTGCTGCTACCACCACCACCACCACCACCACCACCGGTTCTACTACTACTACTACTACTACTACTACTACTACTACTACTACCGTTGCTGTTGCTACTGCTGCTGATGCTGCTGCTGCTGCTGCTACCACCACCACCACCACCACCACCACTACTACTACTACTACTACTACTACTACTACTACTACTACTACTACTACTACTACTACTACTACCGTTGCTGTTGCTGCTGCTACCACCACCACCACCACCACCACCACCGGTTCTACTACTACTACTACTACTACTACTACTACCGTTGCTGTTGCTACTGCTGCTGATGCTGCTGCTGCTGCTGCTACCACCACCACCACCACCACCACCACCACCACTACTACTACTACTACTACTACTACTACTACCGTTGCTGTTGCTGCTACTGCTGATGCTG
>CAWWDR010000041.1:0-40250 GCA_963942565.1 Maea johnstoni
TATTTCTAAATAGCGATAAGAAAATTTAAAAATCTTGAAGGAGAAACTCTGATCAGTAACCAACGCACAATTCACACGCAAATGTTCTGCTATACAATGCGTCTATATATACATATATATATATATATATATATATATATATATATATATATATATATATATATATATATATATATATATATATATATATATATATATATATATATATATATATATATATATATATATATATATAGTTCTTATTTCCAAAAATATCATAGGTTCTGATGAAATTTGTTTTGGGGATTTGCAGGTATGGGTGGGTTATCCCTTCCGATTCTAGGCTAGCTTTTTCCATGGCCGAACAGTACAAAAGGCTTTGAAACCAATTTAAACCCTGTCATGTTGGTATTCATTGGATAGCTCTCGCTGAGTACTCTCGGATGAGTAACCATTTGCTTGGGTTTCAATAATTATTCAGGTTTTTTGCATTATTTTGTATAGCTGTTTTGTATTTGGCCAAATTAGCAACCAGCAGCATAAAGGTTACGGGCAGCTTACGAATCTGCAATCGTTCTTATAATCTATTAAAATTCTCTAATACAGTTTTATTTGTCCAGCAAATGCCACATTCTATTTATACCCCATGTTGAAATATCTTGCCCATTTACGAGAACATTATTGCTAATGGTGATTACTTAAGCACAGTAAATTTTCGAGACGTGTTATTTTTGTGGAAAGTAGGCACTCACCGGGGATGTTTATCCAGAACTGAAATATTGACAAAACTAAAGGCTTTTCATTCGAAGCTACGTTCTAAGTTTCTTTGACATTTTCAAAAGAAATCCGTAGGATAAAAGATGAACCTTAAAAGCCCTGGTGATAATTACTTGAGATTTGATGGGTCAATGTTATGTATTACCCCTTGTTACATAAAGCCGATTCGATATATGCCAACTATTAAAAGCATTACAATCATGCACACATATATACATATATATATATATATATATATATATATATATATATATATATATATATATATATATATATATATATATATATATATATATATATATATATATATATATATACACACATAGTGCAGTGGTAAAATACCTAATTAAGGATATACCCCTTCCGACGGTAGAACAAAGCGAAATTGGTCATAAATGAAAGGTATGGATCGCCATCAATTGGATATTGGGTGAGTACAAATTTAAAAAAAATGCACACATCTGTGATTTAACCCTTTGTTTGCCAAAACTATCGAAACTTCTTTAGATTCACAAAAAATCATTTTGACTTGTCTGGGTCTAAGCACTGGTTGCATGATGGGTTTTATGACATTTCTCCTTCTAGAGGCTTCCCAGGGAATGAAAAGGCGCAATAAAACGGCCGGATTTACCCCCATTGTGTCAATATTTCAACCCATCTTTTTATATTATTTTAGCTAATTCGTTATATTTTTTTCAATTGTTTATATCAACATTAAGTCAACACACTCACTCATTCACATACACACATGTTTAAGAACCTTGGGTAAAATCATGGTGTGAATGGAACTGCAGATGTAACAGGTAGTTGTGTATGTTTTTGCCGCGAACTTCTTGAGGACTCTAACTGGTGGAAGGCAGCCTGGTACGGTATAAATACGCATAAACTACTCCCATACAAATATACAAATATGCGTGAATCAATTCACAGTTAGAGTTATTCTCTATTGCTAGCATTTGCCTTTCACACTTCCACACGCTCAGTTCACTAAATTCGATTTGCTTGGTGTACGTATTGACTTAGTATTGACTAGGGATCCCAGTGTTTGATACACAGGCGTTGCGTCACTGGTCGCTGTGTTTTCATAGTGCAAGCTTACAGTCGGGAAAATATATAAGCACACACACACACACACACACACACACACACACACACACACACATATATATATATATATATATATATATATATATATATATATATATATATATATATATATATATATATATATATATATATATAAATATATATATATATATATATATATATATATATATATATATATATATAAATATATATATATACATTCTAAGGAATCTGTGATAGGTCGAATTCAAGAAAAGTAACGTATTTGTGATATACCCGGGGAGCTACGAGGCGAAGCCGAATAACCAAAAGGGTATCACATACACCACAGCTAGTAAGTGGACTATGTCGAATGGCCACGCTCCCTTGCTCTATACCCTTGAGTAACACCTCTGTGGTTCAGGCAGCTTAGAGAACAATGCCTCAAAAAGTGTAGGTTATGCCATATAGCCAACACTTTTCGAGGGGTGTGATTGGTGGAATGCAGTCTTTGCTTTTCTTGGCCTGTGATTGGTGGGAGGCAGTCAACTGTGATAAAGTTACATAGACCCTTTGAAATATATTTATATATATATATATATATATATATATATATATATATATATATATATATATATATATATATATATATATATATATATATATATATATATATATATATATATATATATAAAATATATATATATATATATATATATATATATATATATATATATATGTATATATATATATATATATATATATATATATATATATATGTATATATATATATATATATATATATATATATATGTATATATATATATATATATATATATATATATATATATATATATATATATGTATATATATATATATATATATATATATATATATATATATATATGTATGTATATATATATATATATATATATATATATATATATATATATATATATATATATATATATATATATATATATATATATATATATATATATATATATATATATATATATATATACAATAAATCCTCTCATTGTAAACGCCCCAGAGATGTTAACACCTCCTAATGCTAACAGGATTTTCACATCTCAGAGGTTTGACTCTGTGTGTGTATGTGTGTGTGTGTGTGGCAGCAACTTAAACTTGAATTTTCTCACCTTGCATGTTTCCGTCCCCTAGCTACCTAGGCAGTCAGTGTTCATCCCTCTGAACCAGGGCACTGTACAGTGCAGCAATGAACACATATGCAATATCGTAATAAGAAGAGATTATTATAGCAGTAACTCTCTCGACACCACAGGTCATACGGAACACCTGGTGCACTGATACGCATGCGCAGTACAACACTTCCTCTGATCCCCAATACCACAACTGGCAGTTTTCATATGTGGGCTTTTTAAACTTATGCTAAAATGCAATGTGTTGCCTTTAGAAATCGATCCACAAACAACTGGTCATGATGGTAGATCTTGTTCTAGTTGAAACGAGTACAATGACTGGTATACCATACGGTCAGTACATACAGGGTCTACTTCAATGGTCGGGGAAATGTTATTGGGTTCATAATGGATGGTTGGGGGTATGCGTTTGTCAGATGTTCGTTTACTGCTTGTTCTGGATACTATACTGCACCGCAATCAGCATTATGTTGATAACGTTATCTAGACCTCTTTCGTGACAGAGCACATTACAAAAATAATCAAGAGAACCTTCCCAGTTTATGAGAGTGGGCAATTTATGAGCTGTGTCTGGCCAGTGTACACACTTTAAGTATCGGAATGTACCCTTATCCTTTTTCCAGATATTTATTTCTAAGGGGTCATACTTGCGAAAAACGAGTTCACACAAACACATACATTCATACATACATACATGCATGCATACACACATACATACATCATACATGTACCTACTACACATGTGTGTGTGTGTGTATATATATATATATATATATATATATATATATATATATATATATATATATATATATATATATATATATATATATATATATATATATATATACATACATATATATATATATATATATATATATATATATATATATATATATATATATATATATATATATATATATATATATATATCATATTATATTATATCATATCATAGTATATCATATTGTATTATATTATTTTACAAAGCCTTGAATTTTATATTATAATTTCATTATATATCTAAACCCTTGATTTTTTAAAAGCAACCTGCAACCAGAGATATGATCGAATAACCTAGGCTAAAACCGAAGGTGTATTTTTTTGCGGGGGTGTATTTGACCAAGCTGGGCTCATGTTTAACGATGCTAATAATGTACAACTATGCGAGGTTATCATAAACGACTGGCAAACTTCCAACTCTTTGTGTGTGGACCATTTTGGGTCGGCCATTCACCCATTTATGCTTAGAGTTCCCTTGAGATAATCATCTGGATCCATGAAACTTTAGACAACAACTAATAATTCATAAATGTGTTTACTAGACATTTCAGTGGGCTAATTGGTTGCTTTTTCCTATTTCTGTTTTGCAATGTGTGCCCTGAACAGAAATGTATGCCGAAATTATACCAGACCTCGAAAAGTGTGGGTTATATGGCATAACCCACACACTTTTGAGCCGTCGTTCTATCAGCTGCTTGAAACCATAAAGGTGTCACCACAGGGTATTCAGCAGAGGAGCTTAGCCAAGCTTTTCTTGGCCTGTAATTGGTGGAAGACAGTCAACATTGGTACAATATACATAGAACCCTCGGAAGCTGTGGTGTATGGTATACTCTTGGTGGTTACTCGGCTTCGCCTCGTAACACCTTGGGTATATCCCATACACCACAGCTTCCTTGAGGTCTATCTATCACTAGACCCCTCGGAAGCTGTGGCGTATGTGATACCCTTGGGGTTACTCGGCTTCGCCTTGTAACACCTCGGGTATATCACATGCCCCACAGCTTCCTTGGGTTTAGCCTAGCTACTAGGCTTTACTGTGTTTTACTTTTTATACATCAATATATGCCTGCACCTATACTACATAGGGACTTGTGGCCTACTGTTGGCAATTTAGTTCACACAATTGCCACAGGAGGGGGTTGTAATGGTAGTTTTCCTACTTCCCTCTAGTATACCGCAATGCCATCTATCCACAAAGGATTGACATTTATATATGGCCTGGCCGGCAGGCTACCTAGGTGTCTATCTATCACATAGTATATCTATACACTATATCTCTAATATCGCCCGCATCATCCTTCATTAGCATGCTGCTTCATTTTTACAGGCTTTTCATGTAGGTTCTAGCCGACCGTCCCCTATATGTAAGTGGAAAAGGAGAAGAGGTACTGGTATTCTTTTCAGCACTTTTTAAACGGGGTCGGGGAGGACATTTTTGCCCATTTTTCTAAGATGCTGGACTGGTTATCAGGCTATATATTAAGGATGCCTCTTTCGATCTGACAAAGCCATGGATGAAGGGCCATTTCTCTATGGATACTAGAATCAGAAATGAATATCTAGAAGTAATTTTATTCCGTTCATTCGTGCAGCGCAATACAAAATCTTTCTAATGAGATATCGTGGTATTCAAATGCTCATTTTGGAAAATTTGGATTTTTCAGAACTACTTTACTTTAAATATTGCTATTTTCATAATTACAATGAATAACGTAGTGTGAATGTCAAAGTATGATCGAGAAAGTGTGAGATACGGACGCTTCTGTGCAGCGTTTAGCTGTTCAGTCCTAAACCTTTCTTTAAGAATATATCCAAGCTGCACACTTTGTCTGACAAAGCCAAACTAATCAGATATAGAAATATTCAAAAAATATTTGAAGTGATACTTTCAGCCCCAACAAGAATATCAATTTTCCACCAGTTAATATAAAGATAGATATAAAGCGCTGTTACCACTATGTTTCCATATGCACCCCAGATGTGAATGGTTTAAATGTGGCATAAAGCAATGTTGCCCACACACATTTAATTATACTATCAACGGAGATCTATAAAAAATTGTACCATATGGAAACGAACATGTGTCGTATAGTGTTGCAAAACCTGAAGAGGTGTCTGTTTAAATCCTTCCAATTGTATAGTATGTTTATTGACTGGAACATAAGCTCCAAAATCATACATAATACAGAAAAATAGATATAAACAGAATAATATAATGTATAACAGCTGAGGCTATTTTCGTCCAAAGCACTAGGACGCAAAGATATTTTGAAAACCATCTAAACCCTGTCATGTTGGTATTCATTTGATAGCTCTCGCTGAGTACTCTGAGATGAGTACCCATGTGCCAGGGTTTCAGTCATTTTCAGCTTCTCTGCATCATTTTGTATTAGCCAAATTAGCCACCAGCAGCATAAGGGTTAAAAGAATGTTACAAACACGGGGTTATATGATGCATAATTGAGGGATGAAGTAAAAAGAGCACCCTACCTGAAGGTCTACTTAATACCTATTGAAAGTAAGAAACACCCTTACCTGTAGCCTAGCTACAAGGCTCTATTATGATTTTACTTTATTATATATAGAAGCCTGCACCTATACTAGATAGGGACTTGTGGCCTACTGTTGGCCATTTAGTTCACACAACTGCCACACGAGGGAGATTAGTGTTTTCATCTGAGTTCCTAGTATACTGCAGTGCCATCTATCCACAAGGGATGACATTTAAATAGGGCCTGGGAGGCAGGCTACCTTACCTGTTAATAGTATGCTAATGAATGCATAAAGCAACTGTTCTGGTCCTACGCACACTCTGGTCGCGGATGTCTGTTGATTCTAGCCCATAGTCACTGTGTACGTCCGTGAGTGTCTACAATGAGGAAGGAAAATATGCTTAACCTATTAATACCAAGGAGCAGACGGAAAAGACCTGACGGTTTTGAAGATATATCTCTGACAAAAGCATCTTTTGGAAAATATTTGAAGGAGAAATATTTATCAGACCCCAACTCACATATTCCTTTCATATATTTTGTTCAGAATAGCTTAATCCCTTGGTTATTTGCAAAAGTGTTGTACATACAGACGACACTTTTCAAAACGATCTCCAAGCATGAATTGGTTAAGAGGCTGACATACTGGATTCTAGTATGTATTTAACAGATAAATAATGGCTGACCACACGCTGACCCATGCAGTAAGGTGTGCTTAACCAATTCATGCTGAAAAGATCCTTCGGAAATTGTCGTCTGGATCTATACTACTTCTGACAATAACATTTGAAATGGAAGAGATCTTGCAAAATATTTGAAGGAGAGTTGTAGGTAATGTTCTGATTAACATCTCTCCTTCAAGTATTTTACCAACTATGTTTTCGTTTGAAATATATCATCAAAATTGTCAGACTGTTTTGGCTGCTGTGAGCATTTATGGCTTAACCAATTCATGCCGAAAAGCTCTTCTTGACATTGTCGTCTGGACCTATAGTACTTTTTATAATAACTTGACAAAATGAGAATGATTTTATTTTCGATTGAGGAAGAGCAATTCGTAATGTTATAATTATCATTTCCCTTACAAATACTTTCCCGATTATGCATTCCCTTGAACGATTTGACTAAAAAAAGTTAGCTGGTTGATTTTGGCCGCTACTATCATTAACCCTTTCAATGCTGAGACTACTTTTGTCTTAGGCAGAAGGACTCAAAAGTATTTGAAAATCATCTAAACCCTATCATCCTGGTATTCATTGGAAAGCTCTCATCGAGTACTCTCAGGTGAGTACCATTTGCAAGGGTTTGGGTTATTTTTCAGCTTTTTTCACATTATGTTGTATTAATCAAATTAGCCATCAGCAGCATAAGAGTTAAAGAGTTAACCCCTACTACTTCAACCAATGCAGTGGCCAAAACATTCCAGACTATTTTTGAGATATATTTTCAACAAAAGCACTAAGATGAAATTGTCTAATAAGAAATGTGAACAAGATTCCAATTAACAATTCTCCTCTGAATGTTTTTCAATTTATCTAATTTAATTTCCCGCATTTTAAAATGGTTATCACACCCTTGGCGACATGTCGAAGAGGAACTGTGAACTACACATACGAATGGTCTCACAAACATAAACAGCTTAGAGAATGAACCCAACCATGCGTAGAATTATGAATTTTCTGCATCAGTGATACGTGTGATATTAACTGAGGCATAAAGAAAAAAAGGATTTTCAGTTCAGTTCTGATGATCATTTCCCCTTGAGATATATTTCAAATTGCGTTATGAGAGAGAGAGAGAGAGAGAGAGAGAGAGAGAGACAGAGAGAGACAGAGAGATGACTGATTACACTATCAGAACCCATAGCGCCACCTGGATAACGAGGAGAGAACTAGACACAAGTTGAATTCACAATTGTTCTTATTTGTTTGTTTGAGAATTTCCTCGCCCTCAACTAGATTGCATTGGTATAAAAAACGGCCAGTCAAGTGGAAGTTACGACTATGTTTTGGCTTAGATGACCAAACACAGGTGGATTCTCAACCAGCCGGTCAACCTGAACATGCTAGCCTCAACCAGTGTCAACTAATAGCCGCTAATAGGCCAAAATTGGTTCTCTGGGCACCCCCAGCTGGTGGTGGAGATGAGGTTTCTCTAGATGCGAGAGCCCTGATTGGTTCTTGTTCCAACGTGACCTCGCGCTGATGCCTTATCTGGTACTCCTGGCATGAGTCCAGCATGTAACCATAGGACACATAGTAATTGGTCTCTCGCTACATATCCATTCTTTTCTTCATCCAAGGTCTTGGCGAACGTCAAGCGATGGGTGTATAGGGGAAACAAATTTGTTTACTACAAAAGAACTTTGTTTTCCTTATCAATGAAACAAAGAGGATTTGTTGACATGAGATTTCCCTCGCCTTCAACTTTATTAAGTTGACATGGAAAACATGTGGAAGTTACAGCTATGGTATTTATCTAACGAAACAAAGAGGACGTGTTGTATAGATACTAGTATAGTTTAACGACCGCCCTAAAAAGAGCGAAACTACACATACAAAAGTTTACAACATAATAAAATGTGAATTAACCGAACAAAACAGAAACTCGCAGTTCAAACAATACTCAAGTTACCACGAGCGCAGGAAAAGAGAAGATGAACAGTAACTTATACAGTACAAACATTTAATTCCAGCATCAGTTGACCGACCGTCTGCCAGTGCCTGGTTGTACAAACACTCATGAAGGACATGTCAAAAAGTAAGCCAAGCACATAGATGTAGATATAGATAATCTTTATTTCAAGTCGGTAATAATTTTACATAGTAAACATGAGCTGCCAGGGCTCTTGGCCGACTACAAAATAACAATTCAAAATATAACATACAGGGTTTAACAGCAATATAAATGATAAGTAGAGGGGAAGTAAGTTGGCACACATTAATTGACAATGAGTAATAACTTCAGTCTTGCAGGACATGTGTTTATGATTATTGGGTAAAATAGCATTTACTTTTGCTCATTTACTGGTATTACTTATAGCAGCAGAGAGAGCAGGTACAGTTAGTTCCAGACCATGTTGAGATTAGGTTTTTGAACTCTTTTAGTGATGTTGTTTGTCTTAAGTTGTTAGGTAGGGAGTTCCATACTTTAGGTCCAGTATATCTAATTGATTGCTTTCCAAAGGAGATGGTGTTATATGGAGGTAATATTAGAGAGTGGTTCCTTCTAAGGCTGTATTCAGATTCTCTCTCTGTGAAAAGAGAGCTGACATAGGGAGGGGCCCCTCCATGGACAGCTTTGTGAATCTCTGTAGCTAGGGACCTCAGTCTACCTAGATGTAAGCTTTGTAGTTTAGCCTGGTCTAGTAGCTTCTCATAGCTGGTTTTGTAATCCCTGTAAACAAAGCGTAGGGCTCGTTCCTGTATCCTCTCTAGCTTGGAGAGATTTTTCTTGGAGCAGAAGTGCCATACAAGGGGGCAGTAGTTGAAATTTGACATTATGTAGGCGCGAAAAATTGTCAGTCTGCTGGATTGGTCTAAGAGGTGACCAATTCTCTTAAGAGCATTAAGTTGTTTTGCAGCCTTCTTACACATTGAGGATACTTGAATGTCAAATTTCAGTTTGTCATCCAATTCTACACCTAGATGTTTTACAGATTTTTCAAGTTTGATGTTGATGTTGTCAATGGAGAAGTCTGTTTGCACCTTTTTGTGACCAGGGGCAAGAAAAATTGCCTGAAATTTTTCAGGGTTTGCTTGCATGCAGTTTCTTTCGAACCAGTCAATGGCAATTTTAGTCACACCGATGACTAGACTGCCTCCCAGGCCATATTTAAATGTCATCCCTTGTGACTAGATGGCACTGCGATATACTAGGAGGGTAGTTGGAAATACTGCCATCACAACCCCCTCATGTGGTAATCGTGTGAACTAAATTGCCAACAGTAGACCAAAAGTCCCAATGAAGTATAGGTGCAGGCATACATTGATATATAAAAAAGTAAATAAAAAAAAGAAAGACTAGTAGCTAGGCTAATCAATGACCCACGTAGCTTGCGAAAGAAAGCGACGTTTAGTTGTGAGGTCATCCAGGACTCTGGGTGGCAATCGGGCATGCGGTCATGTACTAGAATTATGCCCGGGCTGCCCACACATTAAGTGCAGGAATTAAATGTCTACACTGTATGAGAATACAGACAAAGCTCAAAATCCAGGATACATAAGCAAGTCGTATAGTAATAACATATGTCACTATCAGCCTAATTTGTAACAAAATTAGTCAATACCGACCACAGCTATTCATAACTTCGCAGTATATGGTCACAGGGGGAAAGGCTGTCCACCTGGCAAGGCCAGTAATCGAGCGAAATTAGCATATCACGCCAATATTCGAGCAAACCATGTGGTTGAGTGGAATTTGCTGTCATATTTTCTTGGAAATTCCTAGTAAGTACAACATTTCCTCATTATTTGATAAGACCTCCTGTTAGACAAGTATCTTAACCTGCTACAGTCAAGTTTTTAGTGTCAAGCTTATGAGATAAAGGAGTATACTAGAGCGATTTCATGTGATGTAGTACCCTCAAATGCTGACATGTGCTATTTTAAATACTTCCTAACCCATAAGTATTAGTACTACAAAGTTTTAGTAATCTTTAGGGTAATCTTAAGAGTCTTTTCTCATTACCTACCAATTATGGTGTCTTTCCATGAATGATAAATAGATACAAATATTACAAAATGTTTTAGTTCCTATTGCTATCTGGTGAGTTTCACTGTACGCCCACTCTTCGAGCGTGTACGCCTACTCTTCGAGCACATTTCAGAAACTGTACGCCCACAACTCGAGCAAGTGACTCACATCTAAGTAAAGTTTTGTCCATTTACCACTATCTAACTTCAACAAAATATGTTTCAGGTGTCGGTAAACATGACAAGAGTACAAGTGCTACAGTTGTGATGCTGAGAGTCCTGATCCAGCTGTGATACTGGCACATACTATCACTCACCATCCAGACAAGCCTCTGTCAATAAGAGTTAAATGTGTACATCATAGCAGAGTTGCCTTCCGTTCATTACACTATCGACACATCCCCAGAAAAATTGAGGAGAGACATCAAGCAATATGGATTTCACCCAACAGTTTGAAATGTCACACTTCAAAAAGTCTCTTGTGTGACATCTCATGTGGCGCTTGAAGTTGAACGACCTGTTTGTTTCAAATGCACATTCACTACATTTTAGTCTTTTCTCCCTTGGCTTCTTCTTTAAAGGGGTACTGTATGCAAGTGGTGGCATCAAGTTGGATGCCGAGGCTGATGGTAAGGTATCATCATGAGAATAAGTCTCTGTACTTGGTCCTGAGACATCATTAGAATTTAGAACTGAGTCATAATCATCCTCAAAGAGAAAGGATCCCTCGAGTGGCTCGAATGGGGCTATGATGATCTCGGAGTTCATTTCAGCTTCAAAAAATGAAATCAACTTATAGAAAAATCATCATAAAAACAAAAGTGTTTTTACACCATATATCAGATATACTGGAAATTTCAGTTAAGTGTTTCCTGGATATTGCTTTTCAAAACATATGCTGTGAGAAGGCTGTATTAACGATCAATCTGTAAGACATTGAATTATATAAGGGTTTGATTATCAGTAGAAATCTCTTCGATACCTCTGTAGGTAACCTGGGGCTAATAGGCATGCCAGTAATGATATGGTTTAAGATTTTTGCATACTAAAATGAGCCTACTTCAATTTTTCTGATCTCAATTCAATAAAGAAGCTTAAATGACAGTGAATTCATTCATTTATAACATTACTCCAAAGTTGGCTAACATCACTTGATGTTCTAAATACTAGAATATAGTTATATTCATCTGGTATACTCACTAGCCATTGCAGTAGATACAAGAGTATCTCTAGCAGGTGCTTTGACCTGGCTGTCCATCTCAGAAGTGACAGCACAAATGCAGATACTGTGGCTACTCAGGAAGTAATAAACCTTCTGAAGGTAGGTCAATGTGAGTCGTTGAAAGATGCATAATGTGTCCTTCTCCAGGGTAATACCCTCTAGAGTCTAGACCACACACTAGGAATCTGAAAACAGTGGGTCACTCTTCTGATGAGATAAGTGGTAGCTGGCTGTACAACAGCTAACATATTTGATAGGTCAGCAGAGCTCTTGCCCATATTACAATAGACCTGCCACTAGTGGTAGTATTGAAAACTATAACCAGAATGATTTCACTAAATTTTATTCATGCAAAATTTGTTGTTGAAGAGTGCTCCACAATAACCAAAGCAATGAATTTAGGCAGAATTTTGTGTTTTTGATAACTATGGTGTATGCATGAGAAGTTCCACCACTAAATTATATAGGTCTGTTGCTTAAAACAGTAATAAATGACTGTTTAAGTTGGGTTCAGTTTGATTTTGCTCGAGGAGTGGGCGTACTGTGCTCGCAGAGTAGGCGTACAGTGCCTCGAAGTCGCTCGAGCTGTGGGCGTACAGTGAAGAGATGGTTGTGCAACTTTCAAAAAAATATTATAAATTCTAAGCTTCAGTTTGTTTAAATATTCTTACATATTTTAGTTCCTAAGAACCTTCTCTAATTAGTGGTATAGCTATTTGTCTTCAAATAATAGGTAAATTTGAATAAGGGAGCAATTTGTGTGGAACCTACGAAAAACTAGGACATAATTGACCATTAAAAAAATACTGCTGGGTATTTTGTTGCATTTTTTCACATGGAGGATGGTTTACTTACAACAAATGGTTCATGAATGGTTCTTAAATGTTTAAACACTAAATCTGTGATTTATTAGCTGTTCAATGTAAAAAACGTTAGAGTATCGCTCGACTACTGGTACAGTATTCAAATTTGCTCGATTACTGGCCTTGCCAGGCGGACAGCCTTTCCCCCTGTGATGGTGTCCATGGCTTTACCACACCAACACTAGATCTCAATTATCGTTCTATAGAAAATACCAGAGAAATACATCCCCTAGCCTGGGGTTGTATTGGTCACGTGATCTGTGCACTGCTGGCTGACTGGCTGGCTGGGGGATGTTATCCTATCTAGGTCAGATAGTGGGAGGCAGCGAAATTTGATGATTCATGACCAGTGCCCACTCCCTGTCTACTTCTCTCAGCAAATACACTAAGTGGCCTTGACTAGCATGCAAGCGAATAACCCAGAACGATCGTTCATAAAGAGATCTTTAGTACATGTACTAACTTCAAAGATGAGGGCATATATGTCATTACGTGTATCTCATATAGATAGGCTCATGAAATTTCTACTGACAACAACAACAGCAACAACAACAACAATAACAGCAGCAACAAAAATGCAAAGGCTACAACAACAACAACACTAATGACAACAAAAAAACAAAATAAACAGCAACAAACACAACAACGACAACAGCAATAATAACAGCAACAACAAAAATCCGAAACCTACAGCAACAATTAATAACAATAGATACACAACTGTATATATATATATATATATATATATATATATATATATATATATATATATATATATATATATATATATATATACATAATACATAATACACCATATTATATATATATATATGTATATATATATATATATATATATATATATATATATATATATATATATATATATATATACATGTATATATATATATACATATATATATATATATACATATACATATATATATATATATATATATATATATATATATATATATATATATATATATATATATATATATATATATATGAGTTGATACCTACATTATTGAGGAAAACAGCGCTGAGGTTCGACGATGAGTATTGATTGTACAGAATTATAGTCTGGCCCCTGATCCCATCCCCCGTTTCTGGGTCAGGAATCCCCATCAGTAGACAGAAACAGTTCAATATAGTTAAGCTGGTTATTATCTATGTAGGTCAGTAACCGAGTCCAGTACTTGTTACTAGCCCGCATACCCTCTATCAGGGTTTAGTTATAGTATACTATCGACAATCAGAATACATGTAATTATTTTGATTACCATATTTAGTACTTTTCAACAGTTTCTCCATTTAGTAGAAGTAGTAGTAGTAGTAGTAGTAGTAGTAGTAGTAGAAGTAGTAGTAGTAGTAGTAGTAGTAATAGTAGTAGTAGTAGTAGTAGTAGTAGTAGTAGTAGTAGTAGTAGTAGTAGTAGTGGGAGCTAGGAGGAAAGAGTACCTACTGTTACATGTTAAAACTTTAAAATGATAATAATAACATATAATGATAACAATGATAATAATAATAATAATGATAATAATAACAATAATAATAATAATAATAATAATAATGATAATAATAATGATGTTAATAATAATAATAATAATAATAATAATAATAATAATAATAATAATAATATTGATAATAATAATAACAATAATAATAATAATGATAATAATAATAATAATAATAATAATAATAATAATAATAATAATAACAATAATAATAATGATCATGATTATGTTACTACTACTACTACTACTACTACTACTAATAATAATAATAATAATAATAATAATAATAATAATAATAATAATAATGATAATAACCATCATAACAACAACAATACTAATTATGATAATAATAATAATAATAATAATAATAATAATAATAATAATAATAATAATAATAATGATAATGATAATAATAATAATAGTAATAAGATAATAATAAGTTAATTACCACAATTAGACATGGGTGCCATCTATTTCTACCCTAAATAGTTACGACCTATCTTTGCATGTGCGTAGACGTAGCCATTTTCTTATTTACTACGTCAAGAGAGCTGTTTTAATGGGACAAAACACACTGGCGTACTTTGTCATATTTCAACAGACCATATTGAAGTTCCAAAGGGCATAGTTTAATACGCTTAGGTCTATAATAGACACTGCTGCTATTTCTGAATTCCTACGTGTGTGTGTGTATGTATTTATGTATGTTTGTATGTATGTACATGTATGTATGTATGTATGTATGTATGTATGTATGTATGTATGCATGTATGTATGCGTTTAATACACGCATATCATGTGGGCAAACCATGTGTTTTCAGTCAATAAACATGCACTTTATGTTTATTGACTGGGAACACACGGTTTGCCCAATCTTACAGGTACATAAATAAGAATATAATCAACACAAAGAAGTAACATTATTAAACAACAGAACACCGAACATAAACACACAAAAAATGATATTCGAACTAAACAAAAATTAATGTGTGTATAAGTTAAGACAATTAGTCGGGTTGTGCCGAGAAAGCTTTTGACAAATAATTTTATGTCCGACTGGTAAGTGGTTTGCCAAGTTTGGATAAGAAATATGAACTTTTTTTAACAAAAAGAGGGGAAAGGCGTTAGCCAAGTTTGTCTCAGACAGACCATCATGATAGTAGTAGAAAATAACTTGCCCTGCTGTTTCTTTGATCCTTTCAGTGCCACATGCGTTGATATTTTGTGTAAGAAGACCAACCTAGGGAGCCATGCGCGCATATATGCAAGATGGAACAGATTCATTTGAGAAGGGATTAACTTGTCATAATTAAAGGACCCTGTGCAACTGCTACGAAACTAGTCAATTGGGCGTCAGAGTGTTATACCCAATTCAAGGTTCATTTTGGTATGTCACGTGACCATTTCACCAAATTGCCATTAATTACTAGATTGCCAAAAGTAAACAAATTGGTACTGGATCGTGGCCAACTACCCCCATTACAACTTGCCATCAGGGCCTTGTTGGCAAAAATAATTACAAACTCAAACTCATAATGTTTAAGTTGTTCAGGGCCTATATATATATATATATAATACGTCGTGATGAGAACGAGGATTGGTCTCCTGACCCAAATAATGAGCTGAAAAGTTTCTACTGTGTGGGGAAGATTAAGACATCATTGACAATAAAGATTGTTGCAGTAAGTCAATAGCATCCACCCACCGTCTTTTCTATCCTTTGCGTACACAATGTGCCCCTATGTACACACTGCTAGTAATGAGTAATAAAAGAGAACCTACAGAGGACTCGGATGTTCCCATTATACAAACACACATGGTGACAATACAACTTGAAGAGACATGTATTCAATTTTTTCTTCGGTTCAAATTGGCGAATACATAGAATGCAAAACACATACATGCATACATACATGCACGCACGCGTGCATACATACATACAAACAAACATACATACATACATTCATACATGCATGCATGCATACATGCATCGTCTAGGTATGAATGCATGCACGCACCCATGCACGCACTCACATATACATACATACATACATACATACATACATACATATATACGTACGTACGTACGTACATACATACATACATACATATACATACATACATACATACATACATACATACATACATCTCTTGTATTGTCACCCAATTGCAAACCCCATGAGACCGGACGATTCTAAAAGCATATATTCCTGTATCCGATAGATAACCCATGTTATGTGAACTAGAATGTGTGCAATGTGCGGTATCATATTGGATTCACTCTGACTCAATGAACACATTACACACTCTGACCTATGAAGACATCATACAATGGTTAATTATAGCTACCACTATTGAGTAATTAGGAGACAGCAAAGATAATTGCATTCTGTCATTTGACAAGTATGATCATGGTTAACCATTCATGCCCAAGAGTTCCTCTAGAAACTTTCGTCTGGATCTGAAACACTTTTGATTATAACAAGGAAATTAAAAATGATTCTTCAAAATATTTCATGGAGAGTTGTTAGTATTGTTCTGAATAACATTTCCCCTTCAAATATTTCCCGAACTTTACTTTAGCCTGCAAGATTTTGTCAAAATTATCAGACTGCTTTTGGCTGCTGTGAGTATTAATGTGGTAACATTAGACTATTTCCTAGTATTATAGTTAGATTCACATTGTACTTTTACTATTTTTGAAATGTATTTGAAGGCTGTGGGTAAAAATGGCGGATAGATATACGATAGATTATTACCAAAATAATCGAAATAAATGGCCATACAATCTAAACGCAGTAAATATCTGAGAAACCCGTCCTTTCCGTATTGTTTTCTCCTTAGAAATTTGCGAAATCAAATATGGCCCTTGGGCGATAACTATGCTTCTAAAGCAATAACTTTAACCCATTAATGCTCACAGCGGCCAAAAGCAGCCTGACAATTTTGATGAAATCTTGCAGGCAAACGCACACAAAGAAAGATATTTGAAGGAGAAATGTTCATAAGAACATTATCAACAACTCTCCTTCAAATATTTTGTAAAATCATTCTCAATTCTGAAAGTGGTTGTAAAACGTATCCTAGATCCAGACGACAATTGCTGGAGGAAGTCCTAAGCATTAATGGGTTAAAGTTGCGTTAAAATCACGCAGTTGTCAGTTCTTTACCCCCACGTTCCCTCCCCCCACCCCCAACCCGACCCCGGAGGATACTTGTGTGGAGCACAGTGTGATCCTCTTCAGAAACCCTTTTAGACAACCTTATAGAATAAAACAATGCTACTTTCGTCCAAAGCGCAAGGAAGCAAACATTCTTGATAACCGTCTAATTCATGTGAAGTTCGTATTCAGTGGAAAGTGAGTACTCTCAGATGAGTACCCATATGCCAGGGTTTCAGTCATTTTCAGGCTATCATTGCACCATTTTGTACTGGTCGGATTAGTCAACAGTAGCATAAGGGTAAACGGTCTAACAGAAACAGGGAAAAGGAAAAACGTACTGAGCCCACAATAAGCTACCTGAGCAGGCATACGGGTATACTGAATCATCAGATCAGAAATTAAACACCAGAACTTTGTTGCCTCCCTAATTCCATAGGGGCATGGGATTCGTCTTTTCCAGATCAATTAAAAAAGGGATCCAGCATGAGCTGCATATAAACTTAAATGAATAGAACATGGATTGGTCGCCACAGACCAATTACCATAGGACCCATTATGAAGACCCAGAGTTTTTCGGAACTAGGGTTGGATGCCATGTGTCGGCAGTAGAATGGGTGAAGTAGGGGGGGGGGTTGACTGTACTGTTTTCGTGTTCGGCGTTCATTTACACTACAGGTCTGTAGTGTAAATGAACGCCACTATAGCTACGCGTCGCCACCGTCGCGTTCTATAATTAGCTTCCAATTACTTGTGACGTCATCAAAACTGTAAAATCGCTAATTTCACTGATTTAAAAAAGGTTATTTAATTTCCTAAAAGTGTATTCTTAGTATGTATGTATGTATATTTATTTGCCATAAATCAAGTTTATGAAATCATACAAAAACATAGGCGTCAATATAGATAAACAAAATATAAATATATAACAGAAGTGAATAAACGGTAAACAATGAAATAAGGTATAACAGAATTAACAATAATAAATCTAACTTAGAATTAACTTAAATCAAACGGAGAGGATCATAACTGATCATATGTTGCAGATGATCTGTATTAACCATCGACTCCTATTGTGATAGTACAATTGGTCCATTGAATGTATCCATGCTGTTTGACCAAAACAGAGTGGACGCTATCATACATAACTGGAAGAACCAAGCTTTCTGTAATGAAACAATCCAAGGCGTTCCACAAAGGCATTCGACGTGTTTGAAGCCGCCTATCGGCGGGTTCCGGAACCTCGCGTCTAGATGCACATAATGTCCTCGAATCTAGTCTCAGTATGACGTCACTCAGAGACAAAGACCAATGAGGATTCTCGTATGCGTTTACGTTATAGAGAATACTGCTTACGCATATGCGCATAACGCACCTCTTGAGCGGTTATTGTCAATACCTGAGCTGGGAGTTGTGTCCAGGCTGTTGAGCGAGATCTGCTGGTTTCGTATCCGGTGATCGACATTCGTATCAATATAAAAGAGAAAGGTCGCTCCCAGTCTGTGGTATAATTCCTTTTCTATGTTCTGGGTCCTATCTTTGACCTGGGATAGTTAAACATACCTCTGCATTTTATTACTTTGTTAGTATATATGACTGGTCATAGATGGCGCCATGGGTGGTGAGGATCTTTTCTATGTTCTTTTTCCTACCTCTGTCAATTTTGAAAGGTACACATATCTCTGATTTTACTCACTTTAATATGTTAGTACATATGACTAATCATAGATGGCGCCATGGGTGGTTAGGATCCTGATTTTGTACAGTTACAGTTACGGTTGACTGCCTTCCACTAATCACATTCCAGGAAAAGTGTACTTCTATTGCATAACCCACAATTTTGGACAGTTAAGCTACCCAAACCACAAAGGTGTTACGCTAAGGTATTGAGTATGTATGTATGTATATTTATTGACTATGACTGGGCATAAAAAATACGATACATCAGTATATAAATAATAATCAAATCATAATGGTTGCGAAAATAAACAGAAAATCATCATGTGGATCTAAACAAAGATATCGTCTTATTACACTAGCTTACTGCAGTTGCAAAGAAGTCACATGGTGACATATCAGTGAGACACTTTTGGTATCCACAACTTAAACTAACAAAGAACATAATTAACATAAACTAATAGAACACCATGAAGATTAACTAACACAAACAGCTGTGCTCGCTCCTTGTTCAGTGAGTGAGTGCTGACATGAAAGCTATTCTTGGCCTTTAGTATTGTATTGGTGGAAGGCAGTCAACGTCCGAACAAACAAGACAAACTTGAAAGTCACCACTATCTGGGCAAATACATTACATCCACTGCATCAATAGGAAAACACATCTTGAGAAAAAATGGTATAGATTAAAAACTCCTTTTCAAGATATGTAGCTCTTTTTTAAATATACATCGGTAAGACTGAATAACAAAACCAACTGAACCTACAACTCTGTCCAAAGTGTACACCACATTATTGATTGTTTTGCTACTGATACTGTTCGGACCTAAGCTAGATAATTCGTAATGTTGACATGTAATGAATACTAAACAGAAAGTTTTCAAAAGTTGGAAATAAGCTTGAAGCCGTGGCGTAAGTGCTATTCCTCGGAATTAACCGGTTTAAAACACACCCACAGTTTCCTAGGGGTCTATCTATCCCTTAATCCTTTCAATGCTAAGGCTACTTCCCTCTAAAGCACACGGACCCAAAGATATTTGATAACCATCTAAACCCTGTTATTTTGGTATTCAATGGATAGCTCTCACCGAGTACTCGCAGATGAGTACCCATGTGCCAGAGTTTCTATCATTTTGCAGGTATTTTGCACCGTTTTCTATTGGCCAAATTAGCTACCAGCAGAATCAGGAGTAACCGCTGGGACGAGTTTACATTTTTTTGTTTATAGTTTTGAAAAAAAAAAAAACGAACTCTGGGTTACCCAAAGTTCATAAAAACGAAAAGAAACGCTGGGACGAAAAGCGTTAACAAAAACACATCCCAGTACAAATACAATCCGTCAGCCGAAACCTCCATGTTCGTGCAATTTCGATGAGTTCAAGCATAATGAATAGAACGTCCAAATCTAAACAAATTGAACAATCTGACTGAGCAAATATCCAAGGTAATTAAAATAAACCCTAGATGAGTATATTCACCGTAGCACATATAGGGATTGATCTCGCGCTATATATCCACTATTCTATTCATCTGAAAATAAACTTAACTACGAAAAGACAATCTGTATGCCCATGTTGTACCATCTGTATCACGCCGGAAAAAGCACATTATATATATATATATATATATATATATATATATATATATATATATATATATATATATATATATATATATATATATATATATATATATATGTATATATATATATATATATATATATATATATATATATATATATATATATGTATATATATATATATATATATATATATATATATATATATATATATATATATATATATATATATATATATATATACATGCATACATACATCCATACATACCTTAGATAAATAACTTGTTTTTATTTATCTAAGATACATACATACATACATACATACATACAAACATACATACATACATACACAAGTACGTATATATGTACGTACATAAACTCATACATACATACATACATACATACATACATACATACATACATACATACATACATACATGTACACCAATAAGGTTTTAGGCTTAGATGAAAAATAACTTTTATTAAAGGTCTCATGTTTGATCAGAGTTCAACACCTCCCACAAATCTCACTAAATTGTCTTGTTTTTCAAAGATTTGTTTCCAACCAAATAACGTATATAACTCCCGGAAAATGAAATAATTAAGTATGCCAGCTGGAGTGGTCTAAATTTCCGAGAAATTACGGTACACAATCCTTTCTAAACTACCTGCCCTCAGTCCCACCATGAAACTTTCTAGTCTAAATTTGAGTATTTTAGAATTCTTGGAACTGAATGTGATTTCGGTATAGCATTCCTTGCAATGTTCTCAAATCAAATGACGATTTACTTAGTTTGCAATCAATGATGAATTTCCGCGAAATTAACTGCACTGCACTCGATGTTCCGACCCAGTGAGCGGTTCCAGATATACACACATCACCCTAGCCGGGGCCAACTCTAACTGCTCATTTTATATATTCATGCTATTTGGCATCAAACAATGTAGTCAATGGCAATAAGTATAGATTTCAGGGTATGGACATTTAAATGGCAGGTTGATTGATAATGTCTGTCTTATTCTGCCTATGAATATAAAAACATTCTTAAAAATACCTGAATATTTCCCATTTGTCTAAAACAACACTTTCTTTCAATTTTCTCTTCAATAAAATCCCTTAAACATTTCTTATTTATCATTTAACACTGTCTCCCTCAGTCCATAACATATTAGAACATTTATATAATTTCTAAATATTTTCTATCGAAAAAATATTAATCATGTCCAAAACTATATCCTAGTATTATTTGGATTCAAGATGTAAGCATGTTTGAGAATTTACAACTGATGTGTTTATTTTCCTTATAAACATCTAAAAACATGCTGAATTCAGTAGTCATGATAACTGCACCTACAATCCAAGCAGTCAACTACAATTAGACCCATGAACCTCAATTAGAAGGATTGTATTCCAGCATTGTATTCCAGCATTGTGCACAATTCATTGTACCAGGATGGTAACCACTAAAAGTCATAATTTCCCATCGCTATTGGTTAACACCACCCTGGCTCGCTAGAGGAAACATGGTTCCCAGATTTCTCAACGTGTGTGTATGTGGGAGGGGGGGGGGGCATTGCACCATGCATAAATCACCGTACAGCAATAGCGTGACAGTCGTGTGTGATATCAACATATATTATGAGTGGAGTGTTATCCTATGTCCATCTATAACGTATACAGATGTACTGGAGAAAAAGCACACCAGATATACACATCATGAATTGAGAGATACCCTATATCTATATATAACGTATACTAATACAGAACAACTGGAGAAAATAAACTTACGGAAACAATCGTATAGTCTGTAGGCACCGTCTGTTAATGTTTGGAGTTCTATCTGGAATGCGCCTCTGACCTAGTTCCGAGTGACCCCTAAAACCCTGGCCCAACTGCGGTTGATAGGCTGATGCCCATGTTTGATTACGGAACGAGGGCATCAATGGGCACAAACCCTACGACCCGCCCGTGTACCCTCATATGCAAATGAGACCCTACGACCATACCCGCATATGCAAATTAGAGCAGGTTACAAGAATTCCGCTGATCGTTTTATTGCCATTTGTAAGCTATTTCACGACTAGCCAGTTATTGGTTGAGGTAAAATTAGATGAATAGAACATGGATTGGTCGCCACAGACTAATTATCATAGGACCCATTATGAAGCCCTGGGCACACCTAAAAAACCTCGCATAATCTAGTCTCAGTGTGACGTCACTAGGAAAAAGTTCACTCTTGTGTATGTTGACATTACAGAGGGGATTGCTCGCACACGGGCAAAACGCACCTCTTGTACGGTTTTTGTCAATACCTAGGCTGGAGGTCGTGTCGAGGTTGTTGCGCGAGATCTGCTGGTTGCGTATCAGGTGAGAGGCATTAACGAAGAAACCAAAGCACCCGGAGAAAACCAATCGCGTAATATCAAAGCTGTGGGACATTTGATTTCCCACGGGTTTCCTCGGTTTCGTCTCGCAAGGTCGTGCACGTACCATACCACCGATCAATATTCATGAGGAAACCAAAGCACCCGGAGAAAACCAATCTCGTAATATCAAAGCTGTGGGACATTTGATTTCCCTCGGGTTTCCTCGGCTTCGTCTGGAAAGGCCGTGTACGTACCATATCCACCAACTTCCAAAGGGTGTATCTATATCATGTGTGATCGATATATTCATGAAGAAACCAAAGCACCCGGAGAAAACCAATCCCGTAATATCAAAACTGTGGGGCATTTGATTTCCCTCGTTCTTCCTCGACGTTGTCTCGCAACTCCTTGGACATACCACACCCATCAACTTCCATAGGGATTATCTATCTCATTCACCCACGAACATCCACGAACTGGGACCACTATGGAAATAAGTTTCTAACTTTTAGTGTATATATCCCGTGTCTGGTTAGAATTCTATTGCATAGCAGTAAATGACTCTCCATCTAGTCACCGTTATATATGAGTTTTTTTTGTGTGCCAAATGCTATGTAATACACATCTTACTAGACCGAATCAAATCAAATCAATCAAATCCAAGTAGACCTAACCTAGATTTCTAGGCTGTCAAACATATTTCACTATCAGGTTTTTCCTGTTACCAGACATAAAATGGTCGAGGTAGCCCGATTGCATAGGTAGCCAAGGAATTTGGAATTTGGAATTTTGTTTTTCGTCCCATTTATGCTATATCGTGGCCAATTCGTGACTAGCCAGTCGTAGGTAGCGGAGGAAACCGGAGTACCCGGCGAAAACCAACGCCTAACCCCAAGTCACTAGCAACTATCTCACATGCCCAGGCCGGGATCCGTATCCAGGCAGTGGTATGAGATAGCGTGCAGTCAGTGGCGGCGCCATAGCCAACACGGCCATCAGAGCAGGCAGTCAATGTGTTGCATAAAAGGTAGAGTAATAATTCAACTTGAAGGTTAAATTTAGCGTGGTTTAGCCGGCGATCATGCTTTTTGTTCTATAGCTTGTGGTTAAAGGAAAATCTGTTGCATAAATGATATAAATCTTCATTGAATAAATACTCCACGACTGGTTTAGCTGGGTGCAGCGAGGTGGGACGCATATGTTTAGCCACATGCAGGGCCTAACACTAGCCTAGCTTCTCGGCTTTACTCTATTTTACTTTACTATATAGACATCAATGCTCGCACCTACATCGCACCTGTAGCCTACTGTTGGCCATGTAGTTAATCTCCAATAGTGACGTGGGTCGAACTTGAAGGGTATATGTGGCTTTAAAAATCCATTTTGAGGCGCGGTTCCTTTGAATTAGGGAACCAGTCAACAGAATCACATATAGACCCACCCTTGAACTGCATGCATGCACTATACTCTATTTGAGCGTTCCCGGCATGCTTTGCAGTCTAGTGACGTCTCTGTCAATATAGGTGCTCGTCACGTCTAAACTCAACCATGAAGCATAAGATCATATTAGAGTATGTACAAAGTATGTTCTCCATTTAAACTTGTTCTTTTGTCTGGAATTCTGTTGTTTTTTGTGCCCCGGCACTTTATGTCTATGTTAATATTGAGACCTTTTATATGTAAAAAGAGAAGTTCCTGCGTTGATGGACAAATAAGGGAGGCCCCCATTTTAATTTCATTTTTGATGAGTATAACACAGGGAGTATTTCGAGTGAATTAAAAAACAATGTAAACGATAGAATTTTTCCTAACATTTTAGGTGAAACAGAAATATAATGCAACGCCTTAAAGGTTAAAGGACAATTCCACCATGTATAAGACATAGGCCAAAATTGTTTCTTAGGATATTTTCTACTTAAACCCAAGTTCCCACCACATATGACATTAGAAGTAAGGTATGTCTTTTGTCACTTTATGTCACTTTGTGTATGAAAGTTGGCAGTGGTTGGAACTTGTATTTAAGTAGGGAATACCCTAAGAAACGTTTTGGGCCTATGTTTTATTCATGGTGGAATTGTCCTTTAAAACGTTCAGTACGACTACTACCATGAGAGTTGCTGCTTAGTTTGTATTCAAGGAAAAGGGCAGAATATGGTAGTAAATGACAAAAACAACTGACACAAAGCATCTGTAAATGTTTTCACCTCATTAGCTATTTTATAACAAAATAAGAAAACAACTCTGACACCACATTAAAATTCCATGCATCCGAAGTACAGTACTCCCAATCCAATAGGGGAATATCACATGAGGAAGACCCCCCCCCCCCCCCCCCCCCCCCCCATGGCCCACTGTGGTGTGGCAAGCTTCTGCTGGTGGTGTGTCAAAGACCCTATCAATAGCATTACACAGCAGCAGAAAGCAGCATTATTTGTATAATCTAAGACATATATCTCGCAATAAAATTGATAATGGAAAGAAAATCCTATGGTATGTACTCTTTATTCTATTTACCACATTATTGTTCGATACACAGTATATTTGCTTGTGGTCTGCAGATCCTTTTTGTCTATTTAAAGGGTTCAACTAGGTTTACTCCGATGACTCCCGTGTATCCTCTTCCTACTGTTTCCCATATCTGGCATTGAAGTCTTTTATTGACCATCCTATCATGCTTTGATACAATGCACGCCTGAAGTATTTCATTCTCTAGCGGAAGCCTTATTATGCTGGCTAATGATAGTAGCAATGGGATAGTATGCCAAACAATATGTCCACTTCGTGTATATATTGCCTGACCGTTATACTATCGTAATACTGACTCTATCTTCGTTTAGTTCTATACCTCACCACCAGGTAGCAGTGATGCCTCTTATACCTTGGTTTGAGCTAACGTGGGGAACACCCATGGCGTAATGTATTTTGACCGTATATCTATCTATCTATCTATCTGCTGTCTATCTGTGTACCTATCTATCCATTCATGCATACATACATACATATATACATACATACATACATACGTACGTACGTACGTACATACATAAATACATGCATACATACATACATGCGTACATATATACATACATACATACATACATACATACATACGTTCATACATACATACATACATTCATACACACATACATACATACATGTGTGTAAGTAGCAGATGTAAATGTCAAAGCCTTCTGTTTGCTGTTCCCTCAATTCACGCATGCTTGCTCTATATCCGGTCATTTACTTCCGGGTAAACTCAAATATGTTTGAACGAACTTTACCCTCCTGAGATTTTACTAGACGTTCGTGCGCCAATTCTTTGATTGTGTGCGGCCTACGGCCGCCAGCCCAATGTGTTCGCTTGCGCTTTCCCATTTTATGTTTAAGATTAAGTAAGTGTAATCTGGATACAGGCAGTGATCACTTGACCACACAAATAACCCTACATCTCGTTTTCTACACACTTATAATCATTCTATTATGATCGTCTTTTAGTGAAATGTTGTATCCTTGGCTTCGTTAGTGTTAAGGCGCCCTGTATGTTGTTGATAGCCGTGTTATGAAAGAAGGTCTTTTGATGAAAATGCAAGGTTACATCCTCGTTCTTAGGCAGCCGCTTAGCTAGGTTTTGGCGACTTATGCGCGAGACCGGTACTTTTTTCTAAATGTACAATGTGTTGTTTCACGCTTAAAATCATTATATTCTGATGGTTTGTCAATAAAATGTTATATATTTGGCGCCGCTAGTTTCTTCGTGTTGTTTTTATGTTGGTAATGTCTGTGTTTATTACGCACTTTTTCTCATAACAAAAAATGATGGACGCTCACATTTCGTGTTGTACGGCTACCTCAGTGCCGATCCTGGCTGTGTACAAATACGCAGCGACTGGCACTTTTTTCGAAATAGACTAGTGCCAGTCCTTTGAGCTGTATAGTGCGCGAATTTGTACTGGATAGACTAGTGCCAGTCCTTTGAGCTGCTGAGCGCCAACAATCAGGGGGAGGGGGGGGGGGAGGTTTGGGTACGATGCTGGTCCGTTCAGCTGGGTGGACTTGTGCATGAAGCACACAACATAACATGGGATCATATTTAACTACAACAACAGCTCAATTGTTCCAGTTATCAATACAGTCTAGTGAGATGCATGTAGAAACTATAACAAATGCGGTCGCGGGCGCCTTTTCACCGCACAACTTCGCGTTTTCCATCAAAATATTACATTCTCAATGCACAATTTCCCTTCTAGAATTGAGTCCTTCTGGATAAGTACTAGTAACAATGGGAATAACATTTTAGATCCGCCGTGTATGCATCTACCGGTAAATAGTCCTTTTTTCACCACCATCAATAATATGTGTACATCAGCCAACCTTTTTGATTTCTTGCCCTGAAGGATGGTAGCGCCTTGTAGTTGTGGAGTTGCTCTGCCTGCCACACCCCGAGTTTCAATAAAGCATAACATGGAGTCCATTATTAACTATAGAAATTATTGTGAACGTCGATTCACTTGTACGCGAATTCGAAGAGTACCTAAACAATGCTTTAAGGTAAAGGTAAATGTATTCGGTTTATAGTATTTTACCACCGAAGCGCTTACACGACCTTCCTCCCCTAGCAGGCCTATACACACGGAAACCATTTCAATTCCCGGGGGATATTCCAGAGCAACTGGCAGCATATAGCGCACACGCTCTAAGCACTGCCTTATTTATGCTAGGTACCCATTTTACAGCTGGGTAGACTGAAGCAATATGGATTAAACTGTCTTGCCCAAGGACAGACCAAAGTGCCCCGGCCGGGAATTGAACCAGTGGGTCAACTGATTACTAGTCCGACACCTAACCAACTGAGCTACTCTGTCCCCCTTATACTGGTATCGTACTTCAGTATGTATGTATCAGGGATAAGGGATACGCATAAGGCATTATGGATACGTCGTGACCTAGTGATTACGGTGCCTAGCCCCCAAGCGTGTGGTGTAATGCTCGAGTCTTCACTGGATTCCAATTAGCGTGTGGCCTGGTCGCTATACATAAAGGTGCGGCGTGGTGAAAGGCTGTCTATGATGTTCCTTCAACTGAAAAGCTCCTTGGAAATAATTATTAAGAGAAGGGAATTTCTGCCTGATTCCGGGTTTTTATTTTGTTTCGATATGACCTAATCTGTTGAAAGCGATGTACATGTACAAACCAATTCCTACATTCCCTCACTAGGCATAAACTGGCAAATTAGCTGTTCGGGGGGAATGGTATCCTCAGCTAATACAATTGGGCCTATGAGTATGAATACCAAATATCACCAAATGATCGCTGGCCAAACGACGTTCTATTGACGTGCCAGATAAACAAATATTGTCGGGAGCCACTGAAAGCATTATGATAGTTATTTTTGGAACAGCTTCACCCTAGGTTCAGTGACCCTTTTTCGTCTAAAAGGGGTTGAACTGTCAGAACTATTGATTTATTTTTCTAATCGTATCCATTTACCCCCCTATGGCTACACAACCAGGAAAATGTATTTTATTATGAATTAGGAGCTTGTCTCAATATTGCACATTTAAGATTTTCTCTGTACAACAACCTAGCTGCCTGCATTGGCATTGTAGATTATTTTGAGCTTGAACATTGTGACAATTATTTTCATATATTATGTTGACTGCGAGTGAGTAAATGCACAGTCTTTGAAGCCAGTGTTTTGGAATATGACATATGAACCCCCTTCGTTTCGTTCTATTATGACAGGACCTAAACAATCAACATTTACTATTCATACCCCACGGTCGGCGATATATGGCACAAGCCACACCTTTTGAGCCTTAATTCTGCTGCCTAAGCCACGGTGGTGTTACCCAAGGATTTCGAGTAGAATTGCATAGCCAAGAGACAGCATAGACGTATACATAACGAAGTGTATATAAGTCATAGACATGCTACAAGTGTGTGTTACCCTGAGTTGAGTTCACTCCAGCTTTAGTTCTGAATTAATCCTCAAGGGGGACACACTTGAGCTGTCGTCTGCAACTCATGAAAGCTGTGCTGTCATCTATAGTGTGAGAGAGATACCAAACCTACCTAACATCTGGTATGTGTGGTGGCGGGGACGTTATACATAACCCAGCCTGAGAATCAGGCTATGTAGGTCCTTGGTAGCAGTTAAGGCGAGAGTGGGTTGGAAGTCCAATACACATAAGAAAAACAGCCACTAGACATCCTGCTTCACTCTATTACAAGGCATTGTGGTTGTTGATTTAGAGCCTTATAGGATTAACTCTAATGGGCCCATTCCGTGTATGTTCTAGCCTAGATTCTAGGCTGATATATCTATCTATCTATATCTATCTATCTATATCTATCTATCTATATCTATCTATCTATATCTATATCTATATCTATATCTATATATATATATATATATATATATATATATATATATATATATATATATATATATATATATATATAGAGAGAGAGAGAGAGAGAGAGAGAGAGAGAGAGAGAGAGAGAGAGAGAGAGAGAGAGAGAGAGAGAGAGATCGCATATATTTGCAGCAAGTACCTATAAGTGGTCGGCTTTGTTCATATTTTCTCATATGATGGCGCCACAATTTGTCAGAGTATTACAGCACTGGAAATTAGACACTGTCAGAGGCAAGAGAAAAACACTTCCCCTCGCTTTCAAATTCCCAAAACTTAATCGATGATAATATCTTAAACTTTGAATTAAACTAACGGATGTATTTTTGTAAAGAGGCGCGTGTGGGTGGGAGGTTCCAAATCTGAAAAGGGCCTGCAATACAACCCCTTAAACAGATAGTTTAGTCAAAGACCACTGAACAATGTATTTATTGTTAATCCACAAGTGTACCCTACCAGTATGGTGTAAGACGTTAGAGGTAAAAGGCCGAAAAGTCGCACATACACACAACGTGCATATCATTTTCAAACGAAAACAGAGCTCCTATCCTCCATTATGGACATGTTGGGTGTTTTGTGTGAGGTTGTATAGCAAATATCTTATAACCTTCTGCATTGGAAATAAATATTATTCAGAATTTTCATCAGCAAATGCCTGCAGAATTGGGAATTTCATTATATCTTAGATGAGCAACCACAATTATATTGGTCCAAGATTATATCATTATTTTGACTACGACGGCTGACTCTCAAGCGTGAGGTCTCAGGTTCGAGTCTCCACTGTACCCCTAAATGTGGGTTAGTCTTGGTCGCTATATATAAATGTGCGGCGTTGTGGAGGGCTTTCTATTGCACTTCTGCTACTGAAAGATACCCTGGGCACAGGAACTTGCTCCAGCTCAGTAGATGGGCCTTTAATTTTTCCTTTTTTATTCTTTTTTTTTGTTGATGGGTCTTGGAATCGTTCCTGGCCCAAATCAATGGGCAACGACGCTTGAATTGCCTGGAAAACAAAGAAAAAAAGAAAATTAGTATGAAGTATATATACTAATTTTCTCTTTTTCTTTGTTTTCCAGGCAATTCAAGCGTCATTGCCCATTGATTTGGGCCAGGAACGATCTCAAGACCCATCAAAAAAAAAAAAAAAAGGAAAAATTAAAGGCCCATCTACTGAGCTGGAGCAAGTTCCTGTGCCCTGGGGTATTCGTAAATAGTAGGAATTTTTTCCGGTTCCGAGTTTCTTTCTCGTCGGTATGACCTAAGTTGTTGAAAGCGACGTAAATCCCCATCCCTTTCTTCCTCCCGCTGTGATGTGTGTACCCATAAGTTCGTGATAATGCCACAATTGCCTAAGTGAGCGATAATAGAGGCACAATTGAGCATGGCGCTTCCAGTCCTCTTACGGAGTCTGAAGATTTCTTGTGCTTTGCATTCGAGTTCGGTCAGGTATGTTTCTACTTATGCTCCTGCTTATTCAGTCACATAGATGGTTTGTAATGATATGCATCAACTGCCATTGATTTTATCGTAACTCGATATTTGTGCCGATGTTTTGAAATGTCTGGTGGGTGATGACATCTCATTCAAATCTCAATGTCAATAAAGACTGTTCTGATCCCTGACTGATATCACTGAACCTGTAAGAAAATAGCAAGGAGATGCAGCTATTTGCCAATTAATCTACAATCACATTGGACCTGGTGCGCAGTAGACACATGCTTGTGTTGCACAGCGCGACAAACTCTCCTGTAGTGTTTACAGTCGGGCACGAATGTCGATCATTACAGGAAATGTGCACATAGGGTACCGTCGGCCAGACTCAACTTGTGGAGTGTCCCCGACGCCGGCACACTGTGATTCAGCTGTGCTTCCTGTTTAGTCGCCACCCTCTATGTTCTACCTTCGCTCCATTGATCCGGGTCAAGTTCCTCCCTCGGGAACGCTGCCTCTGCATACCCGTCAAGTCTCCTGTTTTTACCAGGAGTCTCCTGTTTTTTGGACTTCATTTTACCTGCCTCCTGTTTTTCTCCTGTTTTTTTCTTGTCCCCTGTTTTTCTCCTGTTTTTCTAGAAAACTAGATTAAAGCAACTAATATGACGCTGGCATGGCCAGGAAGCGAGCGAAGCTTTGGGTTTAGATTTTTGTTTTAATTCTGACCAAAATTCCTTATTCATTTATGAATATTCAATATTAATTATGAATATTAAAAAATGTCTTTTTGTCCACTTTTACATGCCATATTGGTCACCACATACCATTAAATTCAAATAATGAGTGCTCCCTTGAAAGTGCTAAAGGAAGACAGATAATCAGTTTGCACAAAAAGAGGCGACAAAATATTCAAAAAAAAAATTCTTCTGTTTTTGGAAAACGGTGGAAATTTCTTTTGGAAAAACAGTTGAGAAAAAAAATAGATTTTTTTTTCGGCGTTCACACTTGCATCATCGTACATGTACAGCATTGATTGACCGTAAATTAATGGCATACAACTTATTACGATTTCAAACTCGCAAAACTTACATTTCGCAACCGATTTTAACTAGAATTCAATGGCCAGTAGAATGAATTCTGGCGGTTCTAACGATTTAAACCGCATTAAAATTGACCCACGGACAGGTTCTAAACTGCATGAGATAGAAATTAAGTTTTAACGTGGGTATGGTAGCATGGCCAGGAAGCGAGCGAAGCTTTGGATTATATCATCATTTTTTTTTACTTCTGACCAAAATACAACATTGAAATTAATGGCATACCAAACATTACGATTTTAAACTGTCTTAAAATTTATATTTCGCAACTGATTTTGACGAGAATTCAATGGCCAGTAGAATGAATTCTGGCGGTTCTATCGATCTAAACCGCATTAAAATTGACCCACGGACAGGCGAGAAATTCAGTTTTAACTTGGATATAGTAGTGGCCACGGCTTGGTATGGCCAGGAAGCGACTGGGCCGAGAATTGAGCCACGGACGGGCGAGAAATTCAGTTTTTACGTGGATATACATGTAGTAGCGGCCACTTTCATTCATATTTCGCAACTGATTTTGACGAGAATTCAATGGCCAGTACAATGAATTCTGGCGGTTCTATCGATCTAAACCGCAATGGTCAGTAGAATGAATTCAGGCGGTTCTAAACTGCATTAGAATTGAATTGCATTCATATTTCGCACGGCAACTGATTTTGACGAGAATTCAACGGCCAGTACAATGGATTCTGGCGGTTCTAAACTGCATTAGAATTGAGCCACGGACGGGCGAGAAATTAAGTTTTAACGTGGATATACATGTAGAAGCGGCCACTTTCATTCACGCACGTGCATTCATGCATTTCATCCAATGGGATGAAATGTAAGTGTTTGGTATTATTGTACTGCACATTACGTCATTGTCGACCAATGAAATCGGTCGTTACTTAACCTACTAAAGATTCCTCCAGAACCGTGAGAACGGAAGTCGTCCGCACGTTGCCTCGCACGTTGGACGATATTGTTGTCCCGCACGTGGGACGGTGAAAACTTTCTGGGTCCGTGTATGTATTTCATATTTCCATTTCATATAGTGACGTCATATACACACACGCTCAATTGAGGGATTGCGAGGCTTCGCGAAAGGCCTACGGCCTTTCGAGCTTCGCTCGCTATAATCTCCTGTTTTTCCTCAAGTTCAGCCCAGATCTACTTAAACTCCTACAGCTTAGCATGCAACTCGGCTCTTCTAGCCTGCCTAAGGCCTAAAAAAAAAAATTGTTTGTTTCCTGTAACCCTACCTACCCTATATTTTTGGCCCTACCCGTAATCTTTTTATGACATTTTGAATCAAAAACATGGTATTCCGAATGAAAAACATGAACAGCTCAACTGTGAGGCTACCATTTATCACTAAAAAGATTTCTTAAAATAAAAACATTTTCCTACCTACCTACCCTATTTTTTCCTGGGGTGTTACAGGAAACAAACAATTTATTTTTTTAGGCCTAAACAATACTCAGTTGACCTAATTGAACCCAGCTTGCCCAAAAGTTGCAATTAGCCTAGATAACCATTCCTATTTTTAGCAGTAGATATGTTTTAATTGATATTAAGCTGAATTTTAAGAAGTAGAAAGAGGTGCATGCTGGTCCAGCATCATAACATTAAGAAAAAAATGACTGATAAGGAAAATTCACCTCCACATAAAAGAGCAAAATACATGTGCAAATTTAGTGATAAAATTGCACTATCCAGATATCACTAGAAGTAAACTGTCATGACTGTAAACGGTCATGTTAAAATTGATTTGTTGTTATTATGTCCATCTGTTTACTGCAGAGAGTTGAGAGTATTGGCACTACATAAGGTAGGAGCCACCTGGTGGGACGTTGGTAAATTATATATACAGGTGCGGCACCTGGTGGGAAGTTGGTAAACTAACATATATGGTAGCGGCACAGTGTCGCATGAGAAAATCTCCTGTTTTTTTTTTGTCTGGGGTTGACAGGTATGCCTCTGGCAGGCCCGGACGTTCTGGTTGTTATGTGTATTGTCAACACAAAGAGTGACAGCTTTACAGATTTCCACTCGTTGAAGAAGATTGAGTATAAAAGCAGTTTAATTGGAAATGACTACCACACAGTGGGATACTTAGGTTTACAAGGAAGTATATGATACGACGGCTTACAGCTTAATATATGATTTCAGCGTGCTCTTGAGGGTTGAAAGTTGTATCTAGTGACATTCAGAAGTTCTATGTGACCATTTCCTGTCATGTTCGTCTCCTAGTGACTGCATAATTAAGTGTGTCCAGGGCTCTGTAACGGCAATTGGCCTGTAGCGATGAATCCATGTGTCTATTCATCTCAGATATTCTGTTCACTTACAATTGCAGATGCTACTCTTCAAAGGTGTCTCCCGCCCCGTCCTCAAAGGCAAAGGGAAGCGGAGGCTTCTATCTCAAGTTCCTTAATTGGATGGAAGGCCACTTAGAGACGAAGTGGCCAGAAGCTTATCGGGTGTACCATCTATTTAAATCAGGTACGTAAAAACTAGGGATCGACATGTAGATGATCAGATCCTTACCTATGGACCGAGTTACCCTCTTTAAATAAAGATTATTAATATTATTACTATTATTATTATTATTATTATTATTATTATTATTATTATTATTATTATTATTATTATTATTATTATTATTATTATTATTATTGTTATTATTATACTTTGATATTATTATTATTAGTTGTACTTTTGTTTTTATTATTATTATTATTATTATTATTATTATTATTATTATTATTATTATTATGGTCTGAACCCAATCCACTAGGGCTGTCATTGACATCCATTTTTTTTGATTCTATCATTGATATTTTATTTTCCGATTCCGATTATTTCGATTTGATTTTGAAGAACTGCACTAATAAAATATTTTCACATGTTCCACACTATTTTTGTGGTTATGATCCTAAGATTCTTACAATACAAAGACAATGAAGGTTTCTCAACACTTTTTGAATGAATACTTGAGTTTCTCTTCAAAATTTTCATTAGTGTGGGCTAAAAATGGCAAAAAATGGTGTAATAGGCCAGAGATATATAGGTGTATTACAGGTCACTGAATAGGCTGAAAAAATGTGTTTCGATTAACTGACATAACAATTGACATAATATTTTGTCCGATTTAATTGGAAGAATTATTTCGATCGATCAATACTTGTCATATCAATGATGGTCCTACAATCCACATCTCCATCAAATATTTTATGAATTCATGCCTGATTCCAAAGTTATCTTAAAAAGCATCTTAGGTCCAGACGACAATTTTCAAGAAGCATACCTGGCATGAATGGGTAGCGACTAGGGTTCGGATGCGAAGAGATTTGTTGAATCGATTGATCGAAAAATATTTCGAACAATTAATCGATTCGGTTCGAGTTTTACGGCCACATTGCCGTAATTTTGAGGCAAACGATTTTAAACATTATTGTGCCGCGGCATGCTCAGGCACACATGCGGTGTACAGCGGCACTTGGTGAATCGGTGCACCAAATATGGCGCAATATATTTGTTTTCTCAAGAGTGTTGACACGGAGCCGTTCCGTGTCACTTAAAGTTCTAATGTTTTTGACAGTTTTGGCCGCGTAATTTCACAAAATTTCTTCAGAAATTTAACATTTGAAATAATCGATTATTTCAAATGCTGTTCGAACGGGTCGAGTCGGCCTCAGTTCACCCGAATGCTCGAGTTCTCGCTTAATCGTCCGACCACTAGTAGCGACTAGCGACAGTTGTTCTTGTCTGAGTTGGCACTAGCCATCCTCGCAGACTCATTGCCAAGTTGTTAAGGCCTAAAAAAAAAAGTTGTTTGTTTCCTGTAACCCTACCCTAACAAGTTTTTATTCAAAAAAATCCCTACCCTAAAGTTTTTTTTCGCCCTCCCAACTCCCAATCAACGTAAAACATGCATAAAACACACATTTTTGACCAAAAAAATAATGCAAAAAAAAAAATTTTACTGACCTACCTACCCTATTTTTTTCCGGACCGTTACAGGAAACAAACAATTTCTTTTTTTAGGCCTAACAAGTAGTTTTCTTTGGTGTCAGCACTGTCTTGTCTCACTTTTCTGTCACATTGAGAGAAGAGAACAATGAGGCAGGGCACTTGTTATATATCATGCAAGCCCACAATCAATGTCTCATGATTTTCCATCATTACATGGGCAGTATTTTTATGAATATATCAAGTGAATACATCATATTGAAATAATAAAAGATAAAAAAAAAACAGCAATTGATTAAAATATTGATTCAGAAAATAAGATCACAAAAAATGACTGCCCTAGTGTTATGGTGCTAGAGGTAGGACAGTATGATGTAACATTATACAAATATGACATCCCGCTGGGGATACCATGATGGAATGTCTCCCAAGGGAGGGTGGTTTTCCCCGAGGGCGAAGCCCAAGGGAAAACCATCCTCCCGAGGGAGATATTCCATCATGGTATCCCCAGCGGGATGTTATATTTGTTTTATTATACCGAACAAACCTCGATTTTGTAAAATATCAATGAAAGAACAATACGCTGACCCTATCAATAATCAAATGAATTCGGCCTAACAGCTAACCGAAGTATCCCGTCGTATAGACTCCCAATTGAGAACGTGCATGCTTAAATATCAATTAAATAAGATTGAATCATTACCCTCCGGGCCTTACCATTCTTCACCCTTAGTTATACTGTGCAGCAGTTCCTTTTCCAACGTAGAATCTATTTTTATCAAGAATTCCATGTTGCGATGTAGCGGTCCGTCCACCATGTTTTTTGTTGATTTGCCGCGCAATTTGCACGTGCAGTGATGACGTGACAAACAATGACGTCAGCCAACAAGCAAGGCGCACGTGCATGCGAGGCGTCGCCAACGCACTACTTCCACTTCTGCTTGACAACGGTTAACATAACGCCAATCGGGCAACATGATGATTGTTCACTGTTAAGTCAGCCAATCACGGCTTACGATCTTCAAGTGAGGTATAATAAAATACTTTAACACATTCATTCCTCTATGAATAGCAGCCAGAACTGCCTGACGATATTGGTGATATCTTTTTAACAAAAGCAATACTTAGAACACGTTTCAAAGTGTCAACTGAACTCAATCTAGAACACTTTCAAATATTTTGCGAATTTATGCTTCATTCCAAAGTGATTTTTAAAAGGTTTGACAGTTCCAGACTACACTGGTACACACACACATACACACACATAATGATATGTATATATATATATATATATATATATATATATATATATATATATATATATATATATATATATATATATATATATATATATATTGTGTATGTGTATGTATATGTATATATATATATATATATATATATATATATATATATATATATATATATATATATATATATATATATATATATATATATATATATATATAATACATATATATATATATGTATATGTATATATCTATCTATCTATCTATCTATATATATATATATATATATATATATATATATATATATATATATATATATATATGTACATATATATATATATATATATATATAGATAGATAGATATAGATATAGACATATATATATATATATATATATATATATATATATATATATATATATATATATATACATATATATATAGATATATATATATATATATATATATATATATATATATATATATATATATATATATATATATATATGTATATATATATATATATATATATATATATATATATATATATATGTATATATATATTTATATATATAGGGTTAATCATCTCCTGTGTAGTGTATAAATGTGACTGCTCTCTGCCCAGACAACAGGTGTTTGGTAGACTCAGCTGCCACTTCCTGTAAACAAATAGATACTATTGATTTCCGCCTCAAAACAAATCGTGTTCATTTCATGGCTCGTAGCTAGCCTAGCTTGAAAACCGATACATCGACACACTTTTCTCACATGACATGTATCAAAATGCACTGTATACAGTGCTGGAAATTATCATTTTTTTTCAGAGAGCTCAAATTGTTTTTAAATGCCACTAAAAGGTGGTGTTGCTATGTAGAAACCAGTACGTCTTTGAGTTCCCTGCAGATATTTGAGCTCCAACTAATTTCAAGCCCTGAGTTTGATATCCAATATAATGATGACCAAAACACTCTCCTCATATGAAATGTATCAAAATGCACTGTGTACAGGGCTTGAAATAAAAAAATCCTGGGAGCTTAATTGTATCTTCGAAAGCAACTCAAAGGTGTTGTGTATGGAAACCAGTACATCTTTGAGCTTCCTGCAGAAATTTGAGGAGCAATTTGAGAATTCAATGGAGCCAAGTACATTTGAGTTTTCACTTGCCCGAATGGGAAAGCTGATTTTCTGAAAACTAAACAAAATTATTTTGTATTAAATGGCCCAAAAACCCAGAAATATGCAAATAATGCAACAAAACTGAAAAGAAACTGGTTTTCAAATCTTTAAATCCATGATAAACAAAATGTTCCTTTCTAGCATATGTTATAACTTATTTCAGGCAAGTCAAAAATGATGTCGGGCAAGTAAGAATAATTAACTACTTGCTCGGCATGGCAAGTTAGTTCTGAAAATTATGTCGGTGCCTGTATGAGAATTCTTTTTAGAAATATTTGAGGAGAAATTGTATAAATATTTGAATATTTCTCAAGATATTTCTTTTTCAATATGTTTTCTTACGTTTCAGACCATGAGTACCTTCCAGAATTATTTTGTGATATCTGTCAAATATTTTTCTAAATATTGCTTTGTATTCGATCTATTTTCTTATGTTTCAGACTGTGCGTACCCTGCAGTATTCTTTTGTGATATCAACAACAATATCTTTCTAATGATATCTATCCCTTGCTGCCACATTCCATGTCTTCACATTCTCTCTGCGTCTGTTACAGGGGTGCACAGTTTCCTGCTGGACACGAAGGCTTACTATAAGGTCCAGAAAGGAGTTTTTCTAAAGGAGAGGCTTGATACCTTCTCTCTAGCAGAGCTGGAAGCTTATAAACAGGTAAAATACTACCACCGTCAACTATGTATATATATGTATATATATATATATATATATATATATATATATATTTTTATATATATATATATATATATATATATATATATATATATATATATATATATATATATATATGTTTATATATATGTATATAAATATATATATATGTAAATACATATTTATATATACATGTATATATATGTATATATATATATATATATATATATATATATATATATATATATATATATATATATATATATATATATATATATTTATATATATATTTATATATATATAAAATTGATTTATTTGTTTATTTACAATTGCTCTGTTTTGGTCGCTGGGAGCGTTAATGGGTTAAACGCCTCGTATTTTCCATGTCAATGTAAGCCAACCAGGGAGTATACACTATACAAATCTTGATGTTGTATGTTATATTACTTATATCAGGAACGTTTCAATGAACGTCTCTGCTTATATACAGGCTGGTTATGAGTTATGACCCAAGTCATGACACAGCTGTGGAGATGTAGAGACAGATATATAGTTCCAGGCATTTATATCGTTACTAGTTATCTAGAGTCTATGACAGAGAGAGTTAATCATGGTTGCCATCAGTATCCATGTGGTGCCACACGACAGCATATCTTTCTCTGCTATCCTGTCTATACTCTACAGGTGGAGCTAGCGTATGGTGGATATATATATATATATATATAAATATATATATAAATATATATATATATATATATATATATATATATATATATATATATATATATACATATATATAAATAAAATATATATATATATATATATATATATATATATATATATATATATATATATATATATATATATATATATATATATACATATTAATATATATATATATATATAATATATATA